>JABAYD010016110.1:0-13562 GCA_014822095.1 Diplotaxis tenuifolia
ATTATTAATTTATATAGGTTTCACTGTATATGCAAGTTTAAATGTATGTTGACCCAAAAATGTATCTTGGACCAAACTTGTTAAAAAGTGAGCTAATTGACTCAAATGATATCAGGTCTATTCACTTCCAGAAAATATGAGTTTTAATAGTCGTGGGTATTAAAGTCTGAATCGCTCAAACATTAAAAACTTGTTTAAGTAATCATTTTCTGGGGAGATACATATATACTAATGGCCTTTTTCAAGAGATCTATTTCATCTCTATTTATAATTTTTTTTGATCCAATGGATTCGTCAAAACTCTCGTACCCTCTCTCCTCCTCCTTTTCAACTCCATTTGCTTCCTCCGCCGTAAAACCTCAACGGGTCATTGCAATTTCATCGTCATCGATGTATCCAAAAGGAATAATCACTGCAGCCACCATTTGGCTCTCTTACCCGCAGCACCGCACTGAATTGACGGACGTCACCGTGATACGCAAAGATGCTCGTGTGTGAATAAGCGCAGTTATGACTTACCAGTGTGATAGCGTATCCGGTCTCAAAACTGGCAAGGCCACGAAGAAAGTTGTTGACACCATCACTTTTCTCAACGATTTTGTCAATCTCATAGAGAAAGCTTAAGATTGAAAAGTTTTTTTGATGAATTTGAGAGTATAGAACATATCTTTTTATAGTCGGAAATCTAGAAGAAAGAATTGATGGGAGATGCATTTAATAAGAAATCTTGGTAAGAGTGAAGAGATTTGGTTAATGCCTGAATTCACGCAAATGAGTTGAACAGATAAAGAAGGGCCATAAAGAATCAACGGAGAATCCAAGGTTAGACTTTCAGCATACAAATGGGTCATTTAAAAAATAGATATGCCCATATAATTAAAACAGATTAACCTAGATTTGCAGCCCACGAAATCTCACCAAAAAGAAAAGAGAGAATAGCTTATTAAGATGACACGTGTCAGTTTTTGACTGGGTGATTTAATGACGTGTCCCTCCCAGGAAGGAGGAAAGTCTCTTTTATATATAAAGATGTGTATTCATCGTAGCCGTAGGATGATTTAGGATCAAACGATTTAGAATTAGTTTGATCCAAGAGTTGTTTTATCATTATTTTAGTTTTTTTACGAGACTGACTCAGTGTCTATCTCCTCTACTTTCATTATCACTATTTCCTTTTCAATCACCACCGCCATCATAATCTTCATATCCGCCACCGCTACCTTCTCTACTATATCTTCTACTTCTCTTACCAAATTCGTATCCATTACCGAAGTTTCATCCGCAACTCTTCCGGTCACATCAACAACATCAACACAACCATATACCACGAGATCCCCATCCACAACTCTTCCGACGGCATCAACAACATCCACACACATAATGATAAGAGAACCACGGTCACCTCCATAGCGACCACCACCTCTACTATCTCCTCCACATATATTATCACTTTCGTATCCACTGCATCCACCTGCATAACCACCACCTCCACTATGGTATTCACCATTGTCTCCACGATTTCTTCCACCTCCATTACCACCTTTCACCATCGCCTCCTACCACCTTCCACCATCACCTCCACTATAGTATCCACCGTCTTCATAGAAGGTGGTTCAAGATAACCAAATCTGAATTTAGATTAAAAAAGATTGGAAGTTATTTATACAATAAAATCCAATCAAATGCAAAACCATGATTCATTCAACGTATATTTATTATTAACTAATTAATTTTTATACAAATAATTTTTTCTTGCATATAAAATTTTGAAACAAATATTTTAACCTAACTAGTAGTAGAAATAAAACCTTGCATAACGTATTCATACCTATCGTTTTCATCTTAGATCTTGCTTTCTACCAAATTAGAACTTTGACTAAACAAATAATATAGATTGATATCTTGATGATGATTTGCCAAAAAAATATATTAATGATTATAAAATTTAAATTTAAATCTAAACTTAAAATATAAATTTATATAAATTATCAATAATGAAAAGCTATCAATATATTTTGGTCTTCTTTATTTTTAATAATGTAAACAATTTTTAACAATAAAGATTACAAATTGAATAGTTTATTTTAATGATTTTATATATTATTGGATATATCTTAGTTTTACATGAGTCCATTCGCCCCAAGTGATATGTTAATAACGAGTTTTAGGTTTTTACCACGTTTTATCAAGTTTGTAAGTAGTGGTATTATATACGGATGACTGGATTTAACATAGATCTGCGCCATATCAAACACAATGATAAATTTTGGTAGGCTATCAATTTTAAACACATAATTTTATAGTCATTAATTGTTTGCTTCTTATAAATTATTTTTTTATAAGAAATAGACGATGCACTTTCCAAACGCCGATCAAAATATAGTATACTCTTAAAATGGAAAAGTGAATTTGATTCTTTTCCAAGTGAAGAGTGAAGACGTCTCCCCTAACAAAGATGTAACTCCATTATTTTCCTTCTCAAGATACGATATTCTTTGTGAATAGTGTATATAGATTGCGATTTTTGGCGAAAGGTTATAGTAGAACTCATTGCTTCTCTGTTATTTGAAATCATGTTTGTATAGTTAGACATTAAACAAAGAGAGAAAATGAGAAAGTTGGGACTAATAAGTTGTGATGGGATGATAATTTTGTGGCAATAAATGACTAGTGTGGATCACTTCTGTAAGACTATGTACTTTTGTAAAATTATAAGAAAAGCCAGTTTTGTTGATAGGTGTTTGAATAGGCTTGAATAAATTCATATGTGGATATCCTTATAGAGCAACAAAATACTTCATATTCTCTATCTTGGACTCAATGAGAAACTACTAAAATACTACCCCACAACCACAACTACGATCACGAAGTTAACAATAATATGTAGACATAAAAAAGAAGCAGAGTAAAGATGAAACAATTATAGGAGACCGATCATCCTATGGAACTTTTCTGTCAGCTTTTCTGGCCACCGAAGGATCTAGCTGACAGTTGTGGAGAATGGTGGACGAACGGACACTCTGGTGTTTCCGAGAGGCTGAGAGCTAAGAAAATCAGAGTAGACCTCCATGAAAAATAGCTCAACCACGTCGATGTAAGCAGCACAACGAAGACGAGAGTAGCAATGCATGAACTCTCTAACATCTGAGACATGTTCCTCATCGTTTAGTATATCATCATTCATCATCTTTTCCATCTCTTCTAGCTTTCGGCGAACAAGCTCAACCTCGGGTTTGGAAATGAGTGTATCCTCTCTGCCTCCTCTTCTCCGTCGTTTAGTCAAAGCTCTATTTTTGGTTGCATAGTCTTTGGGTTTAGGTTCAAATTGCATGTGTATGGATGGTGTCTGTGATGATGATGATATGATGATGTTTTGGCTTTGATGATGATGATGATTTTTCACGCAGGGGTTTTTTGGTGTTTTAGGTAGTTTGTGATAGTTATCACTGTTGGAGAAGAATGATTTGAAGTTGTCAATAGTTTTTTGGAAGAATTTTCTTGTGTTGGAGATTGAGCTTCTGAGCAGCATCTTTATGTTCGTCTCTTCTTGTTCTTCTGTAAGATATAGACACGGATCTTATTTCTTTTTTTATTTTGTCTTTTTTTTTTTAGTTTGGTGATTTTTTTTTTTAACTTAAAGTTTGGTGAGTTGTCCCTAAAAAGATCTTACTTGTTTGAGCCAAACAAAAAAAAGATCTTGCTTGTAATGTAGAGAAAGATCACCACTTATTTCACATGTGATTTTAAAATAGTATCATGACTTTATCATGAAATCGGTTAAACCCGAGTATAATACTTTTTTTTGGCATCCTAAATTTCATTATTTAAACAATGTTATAGGGCTCTTTCTTCTCAAATTTTGTACATTTGCATCTAATTTACATTTTTCCCGTTTCAAAAATGTATTTTCTTTTTTGAATTTTACACATATTAAAAAACTATTTTAAATGTGGATTATAAATACATTATGTTGATTAACTATTTTCTACAACTTTTATTCAATTGTGTAAGGAATTTAACCTTGAACTTAGCTTTAAACTTAGAATGGATATGAACCAAAACGTATTCTCTTTTATTAGAATAAGAAACCAAACTTGTATTGATAACACTTTGCCAAAAGATTCTAGTTCTTAACCCTTATATCTCTTGCTCCTTGTGTTTCTCGTAATGACTAACAACAACATATATTCCCTATTTATATTGCTATGAATCTCCTATCTCGTAACGTATTACGTTAACACTTTTCCCTTTTCCATTATTCTTCGTATTCTCTTATGACCGACTTCTTTGTATTTGCAGGTTCTGGAATTGGGCCATGGAGTAAAGACAATTGAGGCCCACGAGTCTACAAACTCCACCTTGGGCTTTAATTTCTTCTACTCCATTTTGTCCTTTCGTCGATGTCACCGAAGACGTCGAGATCTCTCTTCTCCTTTTTCCATGGATGGTGACTCTTACGGTGCTTCCAGATAGCGATTCCAAACCGGTGATGGCTTTAATCGAGTAAATCCTTCGTCAAGGTCTTTCGATCTTCCAATCCGACTCGCCGTCTGAACGATTTCGACTCAGCTCCTCCGTTAATCTCTTTCGTGAATCCACCATAGACGTTCTCTTGGTGGCGTCTCTCACTCCGTCCCTTGTTCTCCGTGAAAGGAGATCGCGACTCTCCTTTCTCTAGAACCGTCGAGATGTGATAACTTTCGCCGGAAACTTGACGTCCCTGTTCCGGTAATAATCTTCGATTCAATGAGCTGCAATTCCTTAATCCCTTCCGCTTTGTTCTGACTTGATAGTGAGATTCATTTTAGTAACTTATCAATGTTTCTCATCTTCTTACAACTTCTCAGGCGAGCAACCGATACGCCTCCTTTGCTGCGACCTTGACCTTGTCTTCCTTCAGCTACTTGCTTAGCTGTTTAAGACACTTCTGGTTGTTGATCCGGTCAATTGATCCATTGATCTTCCTTGTTACGTTTGAGGTATCCCTTCAGCTTCTTCATAGCTGTTTAAGACGTTCGCTCTAATAACCCTTTTAACTTCTTTGTTAGTCGTCCTGGTTCCTTCTGTTCTGGTCTTGTCTCAGCTACTCCACCTTGAGCTGAGAACTCCTAACCTCGCATCTTCATAGCAGGTAACTCCCATGTAACTATTGAGCTTCTTTGTTATCGATAAGAAGTAACTTGTTTGCTCTAACCGTATTACTTCTTCTTGTGCGAGGTGAATTGATAACGAAGTTACCTGCCGTGCCGGTTTCTCAAGCTATCTTGAGGAGTTCACAGCAGAGATCAAACTTTTGCCCTGGTAAGGCCTTAGTTAGAAAATCTGCTGGGTTTTTGCTAGTATGGATTTTAGATAGAGTAACACTGCCGTCTTCGACTACATCTCTGATGAAATGATATTTAGTGTCAATATGCTTAGTTCTTTCGTGGTGTGTGGTGAACATGATTCTTTGCTAGGGCTATAGCGCTTTGTGAATCACAATTTAGCTTGACACTTTCTTGATCAAATCCTAGTTCCTTGCATAGTCTTCTTATCCATAGAGCTTCTTTTGCAGCCGCGGTCAGAGCCATGTACTCGGCTTCGGTTGTAGAAAGAGCTACCACGGTTTGTAACCCTGATCTCCAGCTTATAGTATTTCCCCAAACTTGAAATACATATCCTGTAACAAATCTTCTTCTGTCAAGGTCTGTAGCATAATCAGAGTCACAAAATCCCCCGATGCTGAACTTTGATCCTTTAGTAAACGTTAGACACCTCCCTGTAGCTCCTGTTAGGTACCTTAAAACCCACTTAGCAGCTTCCCAATGTTCTCTTCCCGGTTCAGACATATATCTGCTTATTAATCCCATAGCAAATCCTAGGTCAGGTCGGGATCCAACCATTGCGTACATAATACTTCCTACTGCACTTGAATAGGGAATTTTTTCCATGAACTCTCTTTCTTCTTCTTTCTGCTCTGGTCTAAGTTTCCTTAATTTGAACTGAGATGATGTTGGTGTTACCACAGCCTTAGCATTTGTCATTCCAAATGTTTCTACTACTTTCCGTAGATAGCCTTCTTGTGACAATATTAGTGTTCCCTTCGCTCTATCTCTTATGATACCCATCCCTAATATTCTTGATGCTTTTCCCAAGTCTTTCATCTCGAATTCCTTGCTCAGATTCTCTTTGATGTTTATGATCTCTTGCTTATCTCCTGAGGCTATGAGCATGTTATCAACGTATAGGAGTAAGAATACAGCTTGTGCCGTTTTAACATTCTTCATGTAGACACATGGATCCTCTTTGCTTCTTACGAACTGTTGAGTCTTCATGAAACAATCAAACCTATGATTCCATCTCCTTGGGGATTGTTTTAGCCCGTATAATGATTTCTTAAGTAGGCAGACTTCGTTTTCGTCCCCTTTCTTAATATAGCCCTCAGGTTGCTTCATCAGAATTCTTTCTTCTAGGTCTCCGTGTAAAAACGCCGTCTTCACGTCCTTGTTCGAGCTCGTAGTCGTTATTAACAACGATTGAGAGCATGATGCGAAACCTTGAGCCACCAATCTCATCTTGGTTCTTCTACCCCGGGTATCCCTGGCTTTAGTTTGCAAACCACTTGCATCCTATAACTTTTGCATTTTCAGGTTTCTCAATCAAGATCCATGTCTGATTTCGTTGGAGTGAATCCATCTCTTCATCTGCTCCGTTCTTCCATTGCTTTCGTTTCTTACTTTCCATTGCTTCCGTGAAGGTCTTAGGTTCTTCAATTTCTATCTCATCTGCGGCTGCCAATGCATAGGCTACGAAATATTCATCTTCGAATCTTGATGGTAGCTTTATATGTCTTCTTACTCGATCCCTTGCCAACAGGTAACCATTTAAACTTGTTTCTGTTTCCGAAACAATTTCTTCTTCATCTTCCTCTGACATGCTTTCTTCAGAGTTGTTAGATGCTTCTGACGTTTCTGTTAAGATAGATTCTTCACCTTGAGCTATTTGCTCATCATCGTTTGCCTTTGATGGAGTCGGCCCTTCTATCAAGTTTTCTTTAAATGTCACTCACTTTGTTCTTTGTTCTTTTGGTTTATTAACCAAAATTTCTTATTCGGTGCTTCTCATAGAGTCCTTCAACGTGTGTTTGTAGAGTTCTTCTTCGTTAAACACTACGTTCCTACTGGTGTCACACTTACCAGTTTCTGGCATCCATATACGATAGCCTTTAGTTCCAAACGGATATCCCATAAACACTCCTTTTATTGCCCTTGGACTTGTCTTTTCTTGAACCTTATGAACATAAGCAGAGCACCCAAACCTTTTAAGATTGCTTAAGTCACACTTAGTACCTGTCCATCTTTCTTCCGGTAGTTCATAGTCAATGGCGGAGTTTGGTGATCTATTGATCACATAGGTGGCCGTTGAAGCGGCTTCGGCCCAAAACTCTTGCCCTAATCCTGTTTCCACAAGCATACACCGAACCTTATCCATGATCATCCTATTCATCCGTTCTGAAACTCCGTTCTGCTGTGGAGTGTACGGACAAGTCTTATGTCTCTTAATGCCTGAGTCCTTGCAAAGTTTATCAAACTGCTATTGCAATACTCAAGACCATTATCCGTTCGTAGACACTTTATTTTCTTACTTGTCTGATTTTCTACAGCTTCTTTCCATTCCTTAAATTTGCTGAAGGCTTCATCTTTAGTCTTAAGAAAATAAATCCAGACTTTCCGTGAATAGTCATCTATGAAACTAATGAAGTACTTGCATCCGGCTAGGCTTTCTGGAGTAGATGGAGATCCCCATAAATCTGAGTGTATGTACTCAAGAATTTCTTTAGTGGTATGCTTTGCAGCGGGAAAGCTTTGCTTGTGTGATTTTCCCAGGGCACATGTATCACAAAACTCAAGCTTATCCACTTCCTTCTTCGGTACATATCCCTTCTCTACCAGCACATTCAGATTCTTTAAACTCATATGACATAGTTTCGAGTGCCATATAGTCGTTTTGTTTATTTCTGCCCTAGATACATTAGCTTCTCCTTTAGACTATGTCCCTTGTAGATAATAAAGACCTTCGTTGAACTTTCCTGATATGACCTCTTTCCCGTCCATGTAGAACCTGACCATGAAATCTTTCCCTTCATATTGGCATCCTGATCGTTCCAGCATCTCGTAAGATATCAAATTTCGACTCATAGTCGGCATGTACCTTACATCCGTGAGAACCACTACGGTTCCATCGGGTCTTACGATCCTAATTTTGCCAATCCCTTTTACATCACAATGGGTGTTGTTAACCATTAGAACTTTCCCTCCTTTAGATCAAACAACACATCTTTGTTTGGTGTAATATGAAAAGAACACCCTGAATCCATCATCCATTCATCTTTGGAATCCTTAGTACTAACCGTTAGTACTAATGGATGTTTCGGTTCCACAGCTACATTAGCAGACTTGTAGGGTTTTTTATTTGACCATTCACGCTTCCAATGTCCTTCCTCCCCGCATATGAAACAACCCTTATTGTTCTTATCATATTTTGGTGTAGATTTAGACCTCCCGTACCTGCTCTTAGATCTGCCTTTCCAATTCTTGTTTCCTCCTTTTGTGAAACGGTTTGATGACCTTCCTCTATCCTCAACATATAAGCCCTCATCTTGAGACTTAGAGAGTTTACCACTTTCCAATAACTCTCTCTCCTTAGATCGTGCAGCCCCGGTTACTTCGTTGATCTTGAGTGTGTCTCGGCCGTACTTGAGGGTTTCCTTGAGTTGATCATATCGCTGAGGCATTGAGTTTAGTAGCAGTATAGCTTGAACTTCTTCTGCAACTTCCACGCTTAAGTTATTTAAGTCTGCTACTAGTTTTAGGAAGTCATCAACGTTTGCATCAATAGTCTTTGAATCGTTCATCTTGAAAGTGTAAAATTTGTGTTGCAGGTAAATACGATTTGGCAAAGACGTCTCCGTGTACAGCGTATTGAGAGCTTTCCACATCGCAGCAGCAGTTTCATAGTGGCTGATCTTCCTTAGGACTTGGTTTCCCACGTTCACAACAATGAGATCTTTCGCTTTCTCTGATTTCCCGAGCTTGACAGGATCAATGGTCGGTGTACCTACAGCTTCTTTATTCTCCGTGTTCTCTAAGGTATCATCTCCTTCTACCTTGATTGGTGAATCCGTTAGAAGCTTTTCAACAGTTAGGATATCCTTTAGCCCTAGGACACCAAAGTGAGCCATCATCCGAACCTTCCATAGCAAAAAATCTCCAGTACCATCGAACCGATCTATGTCGATCCGTTCAATCTTAGGTTTAGCCATTCTCGTTAAAGCACCCTAGCAATCAAAACCTGGATTGCTCTGATACCACTTGTAAGGATTTAACCTTGACTTTGAACTTTAACCTTTAGAATGAATGTGAACCAAAAGTATTCTCTTTTATTAGAATATGAAACCAAACTCTTTGTAACAATAGAAAGCTTAGATCTTATTACAAAAGACTCTAACTCTTGTATTGTATCTCTTCTCTATTGCTTAAGAACCGTAAAGACTAACAAAGACTTAAATCTATATATATAGCTCTAGATTTTTCCTATCTCCATAAGTCTTATGATTATGTTTTCCTTTTTTGCATTTAGCTTCGTACAAAACATTAACCGACTTCTTTGTTGTTGCAGGAAGAATGGGAGTTGGGCCAAGGCGGAAGAATTGAGGTCCATTAACCAACAGATAGTTTCAATTATTTAGTCTTAGAATACGTAAAAGAAACTATGAGCTTGAATCCGTTGAGATCACCAATGATCTAGCCGTAAACAAAGGTTTAGAAAGCAAAGCTTCTGTTTTATAAATCAATAATAATAAGTTGTCTCCTTACAAGCCAATGGATCAACTATATATAAACGTAATAAAACCCTAACCGAATCTTATTCTATGTCTAAACGAGATAAAGAAACCTTAAACCAAGTTTATCGAATACAAAAGGAAAAATAAAAAGAAAAAGGAAAACAATATTTAAAACATAAAATAGAACAGTACACACATGGTCTAACGACATGCTGAAGAATTAGGTGTGGCACGTGCATAACTGTAGTTATAGGAGAATAAATAAAACTCTAGTTGGATCAGAGGCGAGCGAGACATAAAAGCACACGCATCAGATCGAAAGATCATTCGTACATCCATTATAAATATTAATCCAGTTACTCGTTATTTTTTTTTACTAAATTTCTGATCAAAGAAAACATTTCTTCAATTTTCTTATATTTATACAAACAAGTTATAAAATTTCTAGTCTGGTTGTTATTTCCTATAATTATGTTCTTTAACAAAGGACACTAAAAGTCTATATTCTTGTTACTGATCATACTTGATTCTGAAAACTATAACTACTTTTACTTGCACAGATGCAGCTAAGCTAGTGACAAGACCAATTTGCATCATCAGTGAAGAAACTGAATACGTAGCTACAATCAGATCTTTGAATAACCTTTTTAAAATAGCTTCAAGTCATTTTTACTAAAATCCCAAATATGAAACTGTGACAATTAATTACTACATAACGTAGTTAATCACTGCGTCCATGGATCCATCTAGATCCATCAGTCACTAAACTCCAGTTACTTAGTTATTTAACATAATTAATTAGTCCTAAAGTACTTCCAAAGATTCTCCAAGCTTTATTCCTCTGCTTCTTTTACTTCAGATTCTTCACTCTCCTTATTCCTTAACCATCTTCTTGCTTTCAAGGAACTCCATGAGACCCTTAAGCGCAACATCAGGATCCTTGCTCACCATAAGCTGCTCTATGACCTCAGCTGGAGTAACTTTCACCTCACGCAACATCATCTCAATACGCTCAAACAGATCATCATGCTCCTCTTCCACATCATCAAGATACATTGCAGCCAGCTTCTTGAAAACATTAGGCGTACAGTAATCCATGAGTATATGAACATCCATCCTCCCCGGCCTCAACAATGCTGGATCAAGTTTCTCCTTATTGTTCGTAGTGAAGACTATGATCCTTTCCTCTACACAGCTTGACCATAACCCTTCCACAAAGTTTAGTAGACCAGACAAAGTTACCTAAAAAAGAAAAATCAAGAATCAAAAGACACAAAAAAGAAGTAAATGTATACTCATTATAAACCCGATGATCCTTCTTCTTCTTCTCCTTCTTCTTCTTGCTTTGATTCTCACCATCTTCTCCTTCATCTTTCTTCGATTCCCCATCGGAGCTTTTTGTGTTCTCTGTATAACAACAATCTTGTTTTGGAATTTACACAATGCTTACTTTCTTTGAACAAGCGAAAGAACCTGGAAACGTATTAATAGCGGCCACCAAACGTCTCTGCTCTTGTAAAAAGATAGATTGTTCTCAATTGATTTTATCATAATTTTACTTCTTAAAAACTTTCAACTACCAAGAAAATTTGAATACAAATCTTTAGTGAAAGAGAAAATGATGAAGCCAATACTCAAATTCTCTGCCTCAAACTCAAAACCGTTTAAAGAATAATCTCACTTCAATAGTTTTTATCCCGCCAGAAGTCCCCATTAATTCAAACAAAGCTTACAATGGTACAGAGCTGGATAACAAAAACATGAACTAAACTTTATTAAGAAGAAAAGGTAACCCCCACACAATCTTGGCATCACATTGAACCCATAAACCTAAATGCTTTCACAATCATTGAACTTGAAGATGACACAAAGCACACACTCATGAACCAGTCTGAGCCATCTATCTTACACCTCAATCCATAGCTTGTTATTACATCAAACTATAGTTTTTTTTTTTTTACAACCGACTTAACCTCGTGGAACCCATTTTATTAGCAATCTCCTTAAGCACAAACTTAGGAATCTTCCCTGTAGATGTCTTAGGCAACTCATCAAGAAACTTAACCGTTTTAGGCACCATGTAACGTGGCATCTTCTCCCTACAATACTCTATAACCTCATTCTCCGTGGGTTTCCGGGTCAACCCGGGTTTCAAACTCACAAAAGCACACGGCGTCTCTCCCCAATGCTCATCAGGTCTAGCCACCACAGCCGCTTCATTCACCGCCGGATTCGTATACAAAACCGCCTCCACCTCCACACTACTCACATTCTCTCCACCCGTTATGATTATATCTTTAGACCTATCTTTAATCTCAAGATACCCATCTCTGTGCATCACACCAACGTCTCCAGTGAAGAACCACCCGTTCTTTAGAGCTTTTCTTGTTCCGACAGGATCTTTTAAGTAACCGAGCATGACCGAACTCCCTCTCATCACTATCTCCCCCATGGTTGTTCCATCTCTCTCCACGCTCCGACCCGAACCCGGATCCACCACGTCTATCTCCGTAAACCCGACGGTTCTCACTCCTTGCCGTCCCTTCAGCCTCGCCTGATCACTCGCCGGTAAACGGTTCCAGTCTGGCTTCCACGCGCAGGAGACCACCACGCCGGCTACTTCCGTTAAGCCGTACCCGTGGCTGATAACGAAACCGAGAGACTCCGCGCTGAGGAGGGCCTTAACCGGCGGCGAAGAACCCCCGGTTAAGAAATGGACCGGACTTTTAAGAGGCTCCTGATCAGTCGCTGTTAACATGTTAAGCACTACCGGCGCGCCGCACATGTGAGTAACGCCGTGTTCACGGACTAGACGGTGGATTAACGGCGCTTGGAACTTACGTAAACAAACGTTAGTTCCTCCAACAGCGGCCATAGCCCATGGATAGCACCAACCGTTAGAGTGGAATATCGGTAACGTCCATAAGTAAACCGGATTTTTCGGTACGGACCAATCGATTAATGAATCTAACGACCTGACGAAAATACCCCTGTGACAGTGAACCACTCCTTTGGGAGACGACGTCGTACCGGAGGTGTAGTTGACAACAATAGGATCCCACTCGCTCTCGGGTCGGATCCAGTTAAATCCCGGATCTCCTCTCTCAACTAAAACACTGTACGAGTAACAGAATTTCGAACGGTCCGCCACGTCAGCACTATCTTCCTCCTCGATGAGGACGAGCATCGGAGGCTTATCAAGTTTCTTTATCGCTTCCACGGCGAGATCGGAGTAAAGCACGTCGACGAATAGAAGCTTAGATTCGCAGTGGTGGAGAAGAACAGAGACGGTGGTTGCATCGAGGCGAGTGTTGATGTTGTTGAGGATTGCTCCACTCATCGGAACGGCGAACTGGAGCTCGTACATGGCCGGGGTATTAGCGGAGAGGACGGAGACGACGTCGGATCTTTTGATACCGAGTGAAGAAAGAGAGGACGAGACGCGGAGGCAACGGAGATTGGTTTCCCGCCATGTGTACACGGTGGAAGTGTTGTAAATGATGGAGGTGCAGTCTCCGTACACGGTGGCTGCTCTTTCGAGAAAGCTTAATGGAGTCAAGGGTGGTGAGTTTGCAGCGCTTGGCTTCATCTCCTCCATTTTTTTTTTATTTTCTTGAGTGAACACAATCGAAAGATAGATAGCTCTTTATAGAGATGGAGTCAAGGTTTAATTGTACTCAACGCTAAAACGTGACTGATGTATTAGTTAACACATGTGTTTCTAGTGTTCTTAGAGCAT
>JABAYD010016139.1:0-10624 GCA_014822095.1 Diplotaxis tenuifolia
GGCGCCTTAGGATCGAGTCAAGCCGAGTCGTGGCTAATTGTGACCATCATACCGTGAACGGACGGGAGCCGCGGATAGACAGCATCGTACGGGGGAGATCGGGAAGAGGGTCGCCCCGTGGGCCAACGAACTAACCGCGGGTGATCACTAGGGGCTGGGGGACAGCGTTGCGTAAGATCTCCCGGAACGGGCCGGTATGCGAGGGGGACGTTCGCAAGGTGGTCGGAGGTCCTAAAGGTCTAGGATGATTGGTGAGTCTAGATTACTAGGTTGTTTGAACGATTGTAACCTTGTGTGGCAATGGCTGCGTCCTTGCAATGTGTGATGGTTAAGTTGCTAGAATTATGTGTGATGAATATTGTTGTGGTGAAATGTATGTTGCATATTACTTGTAGTGGTTAGCAAGCCCTAGTTCCCGCATATGGTAGTATAGGGTCTTGTGCGGATGGGCTGGTCTAGAGTCATTTCAGTGAGTAATCCCCATTGCTCATACCCTCCCTTTCCTCTCCCTGTGCGTAGGACTGTAAGTAGAAGTATATGGATACGAATGAGCTAGTATTTCACTTAAAGGATGCGTCCGCCGACTCCTGGGACCAGAAAGGACACGTAGGGTTGTCTAAATGAGTAGACACGTGTCCGTAACACCCTTTCGTTAACTTCAGTCGGACGTCGAGGGTCTGGGTCGTTACAACCTTCTCTTGGCATAACGAGACTCTCAACATCTGGACTACGTTCAAAATCTCTGCGTGGTTTTGTGATTTTTTTTTCTGAAAGTTTTCTCGGTAAATACGGAACGAGCGACTTGGTTTTCTAAATTAGAATTTTGATTCTTAGGTTTGTGATGTTGAAAACTTGGCAGGCACTTGATCGGATTTGTGTTATTTCTGTGGATGATGGTGGTGAGCTCATTAGAGACGACGGAGCTCGGCCTCGCTGGACTTAACGGAATGTCCGGGTAAGAACCGCCAAGGTCAAATTTATCATTTCAGATATTGTTTTCTGTTTTTAATTTTAATCTAAAACTATACCGGGTTTTTTTGGGCTGTAGAGCGTGGATGATTAGCCTTTCAAGCAATCAGAGTCTGCTTCATCATGTACGATTTTTGCTTCTTTGTAATTTATTTTTTTAATTTCGCGACTTATCTTATTTTCTTTTTTTTTGTTCTTTTGTCCGCCGCCCATTTAGAATTAGATCAAGTGGTGAACAGACGAGTCGATCCTTTGAAGAGCACCTCCGTCTGGCCTGATGTGATCTATATGGGAAAAAGTAAATCATTTCTTTGCTTTTTATTTTCTTTGACACTAAGAATAGTAAAATGGCTACACATACATTACAACTTAGTGAGCCGTCAATTACCCCCACCATGTGCTGTTTTTTGAAATGTTTCTTTGGATCTTTCTTCTCTTTGTGCCCACCAAACTTTTCCGAAAATCACATTACCTTTTTGTGGAAAAAGTTAACAAAATGACAAAACAACTTTTCAAATTATCTTCAAGTGTTCAGTTCATGTATAAAGTTCTTACTGAAATCTTTTTTTCTTTAATATAATTTTAGTGACTATTATCAAATAAAATAGCCGTTACAAGTTTCAAATAATGGATCGAGGTCAGAAGTTTTGAATTGGTTTTTCTCAAAAAAAAGGTTTTGAATTGGACTAATGTTTAATTTTTTATATTATATAGTAAAAAGATAGAGTTCTGTGTGGAAAGATTTACTCTTTACACTGATGTAGAGTTTGAGGAGTCGCAGTTTAGGAGAATAGCAACCGGAAAAGGAACTTCAACCAATAATCAAAGCTGATACATAGCTTCAGATCTTCAAGGTGACTGAAGTAAATACCACCATGATACATATACTGCACACGTGACAAGTAAATAACAAAGGATTCATTCATTCTCAAGCCAAAAAAAAAAAAAAAAACACAAGTGATAACATTAAGATTTCCGAACTTGAAGTTTGTAGACTTAAATGGATTTTTACCTCTTCCTCTTCGTTGACCCACATGCATAAAGAAAGGCGTTTGACAGATGTAATTGATTCAAAAATTCTCTCCAGATGGTGTTGGTTCACAGCAATGATATCTGCTTCTTCCACTTTAGGCATATGCGCAACCAAATAGGAGAACCCTTCTGCTGCATAATTCGCAACTTTGATAAACTTCAAAGACGGAGTAACTACCACATACTCATTAGAATCAGAAGTTCCACCATCGATAGGTAAGGTTAACCGCTGCAAAGATGGGCTAATAACAACAATCCCTCTAATATTGTCACCCCTCTCTCTGCCAATAACCAGATCTTCAAGAAGAGGGCAATAGGATAGAAGCAGCCGAAGAGAATCCTCAGATGAGTAAGTCACATTTTCTAGTAACAAAGTTTTCAGTGTAGGAAGAGAAACTGTTCGAGGAACATCCACAAGAAGCCTATGACCAGTAAGTTTCAAAGCCAAGAGCGATTTGCAGGTATACAAGCTGCTTGGCAGTAACATAGCAAGTTCTTCCTCGTGACAAAATGAAAAATAGTTGATATCAAGCTCACGGATGCAACGAGAAATCGTGATTCCAACCCACTGATTAATATCTCCAGGTCGAAATGATTTGGAGAAACATTGGAGGCGAAATTTTTCTATGACCGGAGCTCTAAGTAATGGAAGATTCTTGTTGATAAAATCCTGAAGTGCAACGTCTGGCCCAAAATGATTCATTACAAACTCGAGTTTAGGACCCACATCCAGACAAACTTCCTCGATACTGCAACTTCTGTCGGAACGAATGATAGTATTTTAACCAGTAACTCATCAGATAATCCACTGATTCTGTCCATACCTGCGAGTCTCAGGACAAAAGCGAACCGAAAACTTAGCAACGATTGGATGTTTTTAGCATCTGAGACAAAACCCTAAGAAAAGCTGGAACTGGACAAGAAAACCCTAACCTTGTGAAGTTAAGAGGAGGTTCGATTTCTGCTTCAGAAGAAAAATCGCAACTGCTCGGAGAGCTGCGAAAGCATTTACGGACACTGATTGTCTGAGTGAAAACTTGAATCCAGAAATGAGGAAGACTACGAAGGAAGGGGAGTTCAAAATCAGACCGTTGGGCTTCTTAATCGTTGGGTTTAGGCAATGGTTTAATGTCCGAAAATTACATGAGTGGGTTACACTTTAACACACATTTGTCTTTCTTTATATTAAAAGACACAATCTGCTTATAAGACACATTATCAATGAGAGAAAAAAAATTTGGACAAAAAAAATCCTTCATTTCTTTAACCAAACTAATTGGAATTCAATTGATAAAAATCTAGCAGATTTATTTTGTTGACTATTAATTTTTTTTGTTTCTTTTTCCACTATAACCTTACTGTTTTTCTTTAAAACTAAAATTCATTTAATTTAATTTCTGAAAAAAGCTTAAACTATGTGAATCTGAAAAGACGAGCCGATTCAGTGATCTTGGGGAAGATGAGTTTGGATTTCAGTTACGTGACCATAGCTTTGATGACAATGGAGGTTAGTCGCCCGGCGACCATAGCTTCGGGGATGAAACTTCAGATCTGGAGGAAGATGAGTTTGGATTTCAATTGTGTGACCATAACTTCGGTGATGATGGAAGTTAGTCGTCCAGTGACCATAGCTCCGGTGACAAAACTTCAGATCTGGGGAAGATGAGTTTAGATTTCAACTTCAGGTTAGAAGAAGGATCATATGAGAAAAGAATTCTGGGCATTATGGTGGTGGTTGTGGAGAGAGAAAACATGAAGTTGGTTTTGTCTTCGTACCTCTGAAAGTTTGTTGCAGGTGGTGAGGTGTGGATAGTGGAGGTGTGGACAGGGTGTGTGTGGACGGTGGAGGTGTGGACAAGGTGTTTGTGGACGGTGAAGGTGTGGGATCCAGAAAGTTTAGATCGTCAACGCAAGTAACCTTAGTCACAACCCCAACGCAAGCTGCAATGGTAAATTTCTTCCATGTGTTGCGCCCAGCTCTTCCAAGATAACGATCCAACCACAAGTCGACCAACTTCATCAATTCAAACTGTATGTAGAAGAAACCCAGTGCATGTCTAATCACTAGATGAAAAAACTTTACCAAGAAATCACGGGAGCCACAAAATCTTAAAGATCTTGTGGTGTGAAAGAGTTTAACTGCGTTCATCAACAAGTCGACGTGAAACCGATTGAAGCTTAAGCAAATATTTGTTGTTCTCATTGAAAATTAAATGAACAACCAAAAGAACAAAAAAAAGATGTTTTTTTTTTGCTGAAAGTAATTTGATTTCATGAATCAAAAGGAAGACAAAAAGAGATGGACTTCCGATTATAAGGGTTGGTTATGATTTACAGAGATAGAGTCAGTAGAGTTAACTATAGAAGATGTCGCCATGGTTTGGGAAAAGTAATGGAGTAAAACTTAAGTTCAAGGGCAAAACAGACAAATAACAAACAAAAAGTGTGTCACCAGCACAATGTGCCTTTTAAGGTAAATCATAAGTCAAAATGTGTTCTAGAATGTAAAAATCTCAAATTATATCTTAATAATCAATGGTTGAGAGAGTTATAGTAAGTGAGAGAACGATTGAGAGATTCAAATTCTTCTAAAATTGGTATCAGAGCTCAGATAGAGCGATGAAGAGGATCTACGGAGGAAATCGCATCAAGCAAGGAGATCGAACAAGCTCTTTCTATCAAGCTAAAGATTGCAAATGAATGTAAGGAAATTTCAAATCTATCACTTTGTGAATTTGATCTAGAATTGTTAAGTGTTTTTCAAATATTGTTTTTGTGGTTGCTGTGGAACTTGCTTGTGTTTTTGCATGTAACATCAAGAAGAACATATAAACAGATAATAAGGATGGATCCAACGTGAGGAAAGTTCGAGATCGAGAAGTTTGATGAAAAGGGAGACTTCGGACTTTGGAAGTTCAAAATGCTTGCTCAACTGGAGATACAAGGACTTCTCTCAGTTTTAAGCGAGGACGAGGTGTCAACATCATACGGAGGAAAACAAGAAGTTGTTAAGGTCAAGAAAGACCCAAAAAAAGCAGAGAAGGACATAAGACTCATGAGCATACTCAGTATATGCCTAAGTGACGTTATCTTGAGAAAGATAATGAACGAGTCAACAACACTGGGAATGTGGAAGGTTCTTGAGAGAGACTATCAAACAAAGTCTCTACCAACCCGCATATACTTGAAGAAGAAATTTTCCTGTTTTAAGATGGAAGAGGAAAAGACAATGGAAGAAAACTTCGATGCATTTCTAAAATTAGTAGCAGACCTGGCTAGTATAAAGATTGTCATCTCAGATGAAGACCAAGCAATACAACTTCTCTCGGGGCTTCCAACTGCATATGAACTGTTGGTTCATAAGCTACAATATCGAATAGAGAAAGATACACTCACCGTGAACGAGGTGATGACAACAACTTACTCTAAGTAGGTGGAGCTAAAGTAGAAGGGTCTTGCTACACAAAAAAAACTTCTAAGGGGCTCTATACGGAGTCAAAGGGAAGGTCTACGACAAGAAATGAAAACGGTAACAACAAACTGTGGTCGAACAAAGGCAAAGGGAGGTTTAGATCCAAATCACGAGGAAAGCCTACAGGAAAACAAGACAAAACATGCTGAATATGTGGTAGTGAGTCTCACTGGAAGAGAGACTGTCCAGAAAGAAAGAAAGGATCTCACTATGATAAGTCAAACAGCTCAGCTAACGTGGCATAAAAGCTACCAGAACCGCTAGCTTTAACTGCAAGTCTCACAGTATCTGAAGAGGAATGGGTTATGGATTCAGGGTGTACGTTTCACATAACACCAAGACAAGATGTGTTAACTGAGTTTAGGGAGTTTGACGGTAACAAGGTTATGATGGGAAACAACTCGTATTGCATGGTTTGTGGAATGGGAAACATCACCTTTGATAAGAGCGACTGAACAGTTGTTACTCTAAGTGATGTAAGATATATTTCAGAGATGGGAAGGAGCTTAATCTCATACAGTCAACTTAAGAAATCAGGGTGTAGATACACATGAAAGGACTATAAGGTGGAATTCTACAAAGGCAATACTAAAGTTCTAACCGGAAGATACATGGAGGATCTATACTATCTGCAAGGAACTGTCAGAAAGCGCACGTGAATATAAGAGCTATGGAGACACTAGCTCGTAATGGCTACTTAAAAAGAGAGGAGATCAACAAGCTTGGGTTCTGCGAAGCATGTGGAATGGGAAAGTCTCATAAACAGACATTCCCAATGGGAAAGCACACAATTAAAGGAGTGCTGGAATACATCCACTCGGAACTTTGGGGATCTCCAAACAAAATTAAGAGTTTATGATGGGATCATTACTTCTTAAATCTAATTGATGATTTCTCTAAACGAGTTTGGATATATTTTCTGAAAACTAAAGATGAAGTATTTTCTTGTTTTGCATAATGAAAACTCATGGTGGAGAATCAGACAGGGAAAAGAGTGAAGTGCTTGAGAACAGATAATGGCCTAGGGTTTTGTACCCTAAAGATGGATGAATTGTGAAAAAGCTCATGAATAAGGAGGCACAAGACCTGTCCATATGCCCCTCAACAGAACAATATCTCGGAAAGGATGAATCGCAGCATTGTGGATTAAGTAAGGTCAACGCGTATGGTTGAGTGAAGACCTTCTGGGCAGAAGCATCATCTACAGCAGTCTACATCATCAACAGATCACTGAATTCATCAATTAGGTTTGAGATACAAGAGGAAAGATGGACAGTGCAAAGACCAGAGTAAAATCACCTAAGGAGCTTTGGGTGCATTGTGTACGTTCATCAAGTCAAGGAAAAGACGAGTTCAAGAGCTGCAAAGGGTATCTTCCTTGACTATGGGCAGGGTACGAAAGGCTACATGGTATGGTTGCTTGAGGAACAACGGGTGGTCATCAGCAAGGATGTGGTATTTAATGAGGAACAAATGTTTAAAGACTTGGGAAAGGAGCAAGACACTGCTGAAAGAGAACCAACAGTGGTAAAATAAAAGAAAAAGGTCACTTTCAAACAAGATTTGGAAGAATTCTATGTTGGAGAGACATAAAATGCATGAGGAGAAATCTTAGACGATTCTACAAGAACATATCATATACATTCAGATCAAAGTCATAAAGAAACATTAGGAAAGGAAACGGAGGAGTCTTCAGGATCAGAAGCTGAAGATGAAGGGGATCAGAACCTTAATCTAGATACATATATACTTGCAAGAGATAGAGAACACAAGACTATAAGACCCCCATCAAAATTTGAGGATGCAGACTTTCTGGCTTATGCGTTAGCAATAGAGAAGCAACTCAGAGCAAGGACTGGAGGTTATGGAATGAGGCTTCTGATGAGGAAATTCGCTCATTGGAGAAGAATCACACGTGAGATTACACAGACATACCAAAATACCACAAAGTGATTGGCTGCAAGTGGTTATACAAGTATAAACTGGGAATCCGAGGAGTGGAGAACCAAGACATAAGTCAAGGTTGGTGGCTAAGGGATACGCTCAGACATAGGCGATAGACTATAATGAGGTGTTTGCACCAGTGGTGAAACACGTTCAATTAGACTACTTATATCCGCAATTAATTGTTCACTACAGCTTGTAGCTAGAGCGACTAGATATCAAGACAGCTTTTTTGCACATGGTCTTAAAGGAAAGGGTTTACATGGAACAACCAGTGGGATACATAAAAAAGAAAAAAAGAATATCATGTGTGTTTACTCAAGAAATTCCTATACGGGTTTAAACAATCACCGAGAGAATGGAATTATCGTTTTCACACTTTCATGATCAAGCAAGGTTACTTAAGGAGGGAATACGACCCATGTGTGTATCTAAAAGGGTATACTGTGGAGGGTATGGTATATCTTTTACTATACGTGGAAGATATGCTAATTGCAGCAAGGAAGATGGATATGATTCAGAAGCTAAAGGATCAGCTATGCTTGGAGTTCGAAATGAAAGACCTAGGAGCAGCAAAAAGGATATTGGAGATGGATATCATTAGAAACCGACTTGATGAGACATTGGTGCTATCTTTGAATGGTTATCTAGCTAAAGTCTTAAAGACATTCGGTAGGGGAGATTGTAAAGTGGTGAGTACACCGCTAGGTTCTCAGTTCAAGTTACATGCAGTTTCTAAAGACCATGAACAGATAGAAGCAAAGGAGAAGGAGAATGTACCTTACTCCAGTGCTGTTGGTAGTCTCATTTACGCCATGGTTGGATCCAGGCCAGACTTGGCATACATGGTGGGGCTTGTTTGCAAATACATAAGAAAACCTGCAAGAAGCCATTGGTCAGCAGTGAAGTGGATAATGAGATACATACAAGGAGCTATGAATCTGAACTTAACTTTTACACGGCAAGGAGACTTCAAGATTAGAGGCTACTATGATTCTGACTATGCTTCGGACTTGGACAAGAGCAGATCAATCACATGCTACATCTACATGATTGGAAGCAACACGATTAGTTGGAGACCGTCGCTTCAAAAGGTGGCTGCCCTATCGACAATAGAAGCATAATATATGACGTTAATTGATGCTATCAAGGAAGGTCGATGGTTAAAAGGAAACTACGAAGAGTTAAAGCTAAACAAAGAGAGGTTGAATTTCATTGTGATTCTCAGAGTGCTATCTACCCAGCAAATAATTTTGTCTATAGGGAGAAAACAAAAAATATATCTACTAAATACAACTTCATAAGGGAAATAATAGCTGATGGGACGTGAAGGTGATCAAGATGAATCTAGCCGATATGTTAACAGATACATACTCCATCTGGTGCTTGGCAAAGCTAAGTGTCATTGAAGCTTGAGAAAGCTTGTGGCCTCTGTAGTCTTTGGAACTGAGAAGGCAACCATGAGGGGGTGAGATCTCGGAAGTCAGAGAGACCATGAGAAAGTGGAAGAGGTTCGAAGTGAGGACAAAAGTACGGGTGTACCAGGGTCGGGAAAGATAGGGATTGTGATGACAGTTCGTCGGAGGAGACGAGTTATGTCGGAAGCTCCGGTATTAGGGTTTGATCAACCTCATTGACTCACCAAGGTGGAGATTTGAGATGTGGTGAGCAATGGGCTGAGATGGGTCATCGAGTTGTATAGCCCATCATCTGGAAAAGAAAAAAGGAGAAGCTGTTAGTCTATGTGGGCTAGCGAGTTAAATGAAAAGCCCATGTGAAGCTTACCGTGGTGCGTCGCAGAAGATTGCGACGATTATAAAAAAAACTCCAACAGACTTTTTCTTCTTCATCCTTAACCTGAAAAAGAGAGAGAGAGAGGTGGCAATCACCATTGTTGTATCACCAAGCTTTGTAACACTCTGATATAGTGAATTCCAGATACTGACCCTGAAGGAGATGTATCTAGCTGATTAGAGGAGAACTCTAAAACATCTTGCGTGTTCTTTCTTTGCTTTCTCTTCCGTGTCTCAGTTTTTGAGTGTTCTCGGAGTCGCGATCTGTAAAACACACGAGAGATGATCATAGTTAGAGAGAGTTAGAGTAAGTGAGAGACATAGATTCAGATTTCTTCTACATTTCTTATTTAATATAACAAAAGTCTTACCAAATATGCTCTTATTTCTTCCTCTTCTCTCTCTTTGATGATTGGAGATATCAATCTGTTTGTTTTTGCTGTGGATATTTCCATCTCAGATCGATTTTGACTCTAGCTGGGCGATTTACTCTTTGCTGATAAGATTTTGCAGTGTAGTTTCAATCAATTTCTGGCCAATACTTAATCTCCTCCACTCTTGCTTTAGATTTTCAATTATATTCCGTTGGTTTTGAGGGGCTTCTCTCTGTAAGTTAATTATGCTCATACTTTTGATTCATAAAGGAATCAATCTGAGTTTTCTTACTCTTATAGACAGATTCTCCTTTAATATAAAAAAGGTAAGTGTGTTTGGTTTGTGCTTTGGCAAAGCAGTGCAAAATCAGAGAAGTTGGAGCTTTCTATGAAAGTGTTTCATGGTTTTCACATTAAACGAATCGATGATGAGCTCTTTAGATTGACGGTGACCGTAATAAGGAATAATTTAATATTGTATCAGGCAAAGGTGGATTGGTGAACTGCGCGTCCGACCACCATAATTTCCGGCGAAGTTCTCTGTCTTCAGTTCTTTATCATTTCAGGAGGACTTCTTTGGGCTTAATGCAACTTTGTATCATTTGGGCTTGATTTGTCTGTAATATTAAAATGGCTTAAAACGACAGTTAATTAAAAAGGCTGAAAAAATTAATCTGTTTGCTGAAGAAGGCTGCCAAGAGGAAAGTTATGTAATAAGAACTGTTTTTAATACACAGAGATATTAGAGTACAATCTTTTTGGTTTGACTGAGAAGCAAAATTTGGGACAACTATTCTACAGTTTTAAATGGCTAAAATCATATAACGTGGACGCAATCTTTTTTTTTTTGGTTGATATGCAAATTTGCTCAATTTAATACTCCCATATGTATCTTCAAATGTTGATTTCGTTTTCAAAGAAACGTAATTTTGTGAAATTACGTTTTCTTTTATTAATATGCAGTTTTTTTTTTTTTGACGTATTAGCCTAAACGAGAAAAGGGAATGTGCTGGACTGACCTTTGCATTTCTTTCATATCT
>JABAYD010016146.1:0-15822 GCA_014822095.1 Diplotaxis tenuifolia
TGAATCATCACTTTACTCCAAAATGCTCCTGAACCTGAAAACCTACCTAATTGACTCCAAAACATAGGTTTATATAGTATAATCATATAAATACCATGAACAAAAGTGGGTCAAAATCATGGTATATCAGTCTATGCCTGCACTTGTTCAATCTTTGCTCGGGAATTTCAAAGAAGAAGTGCTACATGAGGTTAAAAATTGGTTTATGATCTGACTCCCACAGAAGATGTTGGTCCACCATTAATTTCCAAAAAAGGGAGAAAGACTCCTACTATGGTGAATGCAAATGTGCCTGGTTCTAATGAGAGTCAGGGTAGAGATGAAAATGTTGAAAGGATCCGCGACATTCTTGGTAATATCTGTGAGTATTCTACTCCTCCAGCGTCTCCCCGGTTAAGCCTGGTAATTTTGGATTCATTCCATTGCTTACGTTAACATAATGTGGATCTCATTTGGTAGTTATCTGAAATTCAATGTAGGGGAGAATGACGGTACCATATATGAAAAGGGAGTTGACAATAATGAAGGCATTGCATATAAAGTTGATGAAACTGTGGTACTTTCAGCTCATAGCCAGAATTATCAAAGGTCGATAGACCTTAATCAACCGATGGTGTGAAACATCTATATCTATTTCCTGTATAAAATTTTGAAAGTTGGCCTCTATTTATGATCTATCTTAAATGGTATGTCGGTTTTTCTGTTTCCGTATAGGAAGTTGCAAACAGGCTTCAAAGACCCATCATTGAAACGCCTTCCTTCTCTCTTGGCCTAACTCAGGAGGAGCAGTTGCATGTGAGTCAAGGGGTAGGTGGTCGGGTTTCTGTGAGTCCCCTTCCCCGGATTCAATTAAATGTTGTCGACACAGTGGACGATCGACAACAGTCTCGGAAAAGCAAGAGGCAGAAGTGTGTCCCCCAAGCTTTAGTGGCTGATTATCATTGTAGTCGGGATATTGTCTCACGTGTGAGGAAATCACAGAAGTTAATTTTTGCCGTTGATGAGAAAACTGAGATTAATAGGAAATATGCAAGCTTGTTAGAGGAAGTAAATCGAGGAGAGTAAATATTTGTTATTTTGTAACCATCATTGGTGTTACTTGCAGTAACGACACTGACTATATTATTTCTGTTTTCATTTTTTCCTTTCTTAGGGTTTTCAAGTTTGCGGGATTACGTGTTACGGCTAATGATATTCGAGATCAGTGAGCAAAGAAAGCTATGTACTGCGAAGGTTAAGACATAATTAAGTTTGTCAGTTGACAATTCATTGCATTTATGCCCTTACTAGTATTAACTCCGACCGCGGTAATACAATTTTCAGGTTATGGATCTTCTGCTTCTACTTGTTCAAACTACTATTGAACATCATTTTCATCCCGATTTCTCCGATAGGAATGTATATCGCGATAGTCAATACGTTTCTGTCGTCGGAAGGGTTTACACCAAATTTTTGAAGAGTAAGAAAAGAGAGGCATTTCGTTTCCCTAAAGGTTTGGTACAATATTTTGCTTCCAAAACTGCTAGAAATGTTGAGCAAAGAAGGTTTTACTTTTCATTGAACATATTCAAGAGACATTGGGTAGGTGTATGTGTCGACCATACTAGTGGGAAAATGACAGTATTAGATTGCAATACAGACATGTTCTCTGATGCAATGATTGAAAAGCAGCTGTACCCTCACTTGGTCATTATACCCTATCTGCTAAGAGAATGTGGCGAAGATTATGGATGGGAAGCCGCTAGTCGTTTTTCATTTGAGCGTCCTAAATGTCTTTCTCAATCAGTAGATCCATTCGACTGTGGACTGATGGCCGTGCTGTTAATGTCAACCCATGCTGTGTGTGGTATTGAAGCATGCAAGAATATACATCAATCAATGCTTGCGGAAGAGGGCAAAAGTGTTGCTATAATGGCATTTGGGTTTCGAGACGGTAATTAAGTTAAAGTGTTTCTGTTGTAGTGTATAATAATTTCGTGTTACGATGTTTGGATATGTTTCCTATGAGTTTGTTCATACTTGGTACTTGTATTACTCTTTAACGTTTCACTGGATATGTACTGAAACTTATATGTTACTATGTAAACGCGTTGGTTTATATTGGTGTTTAGGTCAACATATATATGTATATTTCGTTGTGTTTCATTACAAGTTAACCGGTAATTGATTGCAGAGAATATTATTGTATTATCAACTTGGCATAACTACGCGTTTTGGTTTATATTGGTGTTTAGGTCAACATATATATGTATATTTAGTTGTGTTTCATTACAAGTTAACCGGTAATTGATTGCAGAGAATATTATTGTATTACCAACTTGGCATAACTATCTATATGGATAGATTACTATGTGTTAACATGTTTGTATTAATATAGAAGACCAATTGGGTATCCTATGACGGTGTGTTACTATTTACCCATTTAAGAGTAACCGGATAAAAGGATACCCATGTAACCAATAAAGAGTACCCGGTTAACAAAAACATAAATTGGTTATAGAGCTAAATGAACAAAAGAACCAGTTCACCATTAATAGACACGTCATAGAATTAGAAGACGTTCATACTTGTTTGCACATGACATAAAGAAATAGAAAAGATAACGAAATAGCTAAGCTTATAGAAAACCAAAATACTCCAGTATCATGAAACACAAACATTCAAACGACATTCACTAATATTACTAGTCCTGTTCTTCAGGGCAGACACTGAGCATTGGAGTAGCATCTCCATCACGAACCAGATTGAAGACAAATAAGTCACCTTCTGTGCAATCGTTATCAGTACAGAACCTTCTCCATCCTTTGTTGATGTAATACATTCCCCCAGATTCTCTGAATCTCAAGCTGACAGTCCATGAATTTCCATCTTTGTTCACAAGAATAATCTCCTTACATTGTTTGTTCAAATCGTTAGAACCAGTAGCTCCCACAGGAAGACACTGCAAGCACCGGCACAGGGAGCATGTAAGATATGTTGTATACGTATGAAATAGAGGATAACTAATTTATTATACGCACCAGTTTGTCATGTTTCACATTTGAAGCTGTGACCGTGGCTGTGAAACAGTAGTCGAATGACAACCCATTCGCCACTGAAACATGTGAAAAAATTGTCATATAAATCACAACATTTGCATTGCTCGTTTATTATGCAGTTTAATAGAAGCTTGCAAATCGACGGATGATTGTCATTGTCGTCATCATCAACTGTGTTACCTTCTTCCTTGATGATGGGAGAATCTTTGTACTGAATCGCAACACAGCTCGGACCAAATAGAGTGACATTAAACACCATGTTTCCTTGGTGTTTGAAGATGAGAATGTCACCGACTCGAAGGTCATGTGCTCTTGTGAAATCCTTCCAGCCTCTAGTGATTCTCCTGCTATCCAATTGCACTTCCCATGTTTTACCAGAAACGTCTGATGTTAGTGTCAAAGTGTTATCGTTGTTTTTCCCAACGATGTGTTTTGAGAAGAAGGTAAGGGGTATGGTCTGCAAATTAGGATAAGCAAAGTTATCATATACTACAAATAAGAGTAATAAAGAGAGAAGGGATAGAGAGAGAGAGTGTGTTTACCAGGTGAGTCTCGAAACCAGGAAGCAGGGGCTGGAAGAAATGAGGATTGGTTGGTGAATGAAGCTGTTGATTCGCCATCTGCAACCGATAAACGCAATATTCAATTGGTTATACTAGAAGATGAGACAATATGAAACAAAACAAAAGAAAAACTCCAATTGGGATTTCGAACCGTCAGTGACAACGTCGAAATATATTAGGATCCCAAAATCCGGAAGATAAAGTAACGACCACTACATTGGACGACAGTAACGGAAATGGAAGGGTAAATTGCAAGAGTGGATTGTATTTGTAAACATGATTCGGAACCCCCGTTTCGATTTACAATTTCCGGATCCGAGTTAAGCTATATCGTTGTAGCTAACCCTAATTTTATACAAACTGACCTGAAGTCGTGGAGGCTTGATTTCCGGCGTCGATTATGTATACAAAATGTTCGGTCGTTGATGCCGTAATTGAATCGCCCTCACCGATAAAACCCTAGTTATTTCCAACTTTGGAGACAAAAGAATACTATCTCCTCCCACCCTTGTTAAGTCCACCGTCGCATTCTATTATTGAGATATAAAATTAAAAATCGGATAACATTTTCAAGTAAACCGGAACTGGTTAACCTTACTACGGTTGGGCATCCGGGTCGTCGGGTCTGGTTCTGGACGGAGCCTATCGGGTTCGGGTACTGTGGGTCTGGAAAATTTAGACTCATATAGGTACCTATGATTTTTGGGATCGGTTCCGGATCGGTACTTGTCGGGGTCGGGGTTGGTTCGGTTTTATAATTCCAATAACCATAAAATATCCATAATTTTCTGTTCCATATCTGGTCACGTATATTCTGGGCGGTTCTTCTCGGGCTTCGTTTCTTACTTGTAAATCGTTGCTGCTCGGGTCGGGTATATTCTGTTCGGTTCTTCTCGGGATCGGGTCTATTTGGGTCGGTTCTTCGAGGGTACGGGTCTACTCGGGTAAAATAAATTTAGACCCAATAGGTATTTGTAAATTTTCATGTCGGGATCGAATCGGGTATTCACGGGTCTGTTTCGGTTCGGGTTTTCAGGTCCAGGTAAATAGCCAGGCCTACACCTTACAATGCGTAACGGAGTCAATATATGATAACAACCTCAATAGGTCTACACTTATAAGACCCAATTGGACACGCAATAGTATGTGACCGGAAATTGATCCAGAAGAAAATTTAAATTACCTATATCTCGTCCTATAATTGTAGACCCGTAATACCTGCACCCGTGAAACCCGAACCCCTAATACCGGATCCGAATCTAAATCTTCCCGAATGAAGTACCCGATCTTTTGTAGTTGTATAGAAATTGTATACAACATTTCTGTAGTGTATTGCTGGTGTATTTCCAATTTATAATTGATTATTTGTTTTGTTCCTTGAAACTGTCTCATAGTAACCGGTTATCAACAATGATGCGTTTATCTTAACCCTATTATTCATAAACTTACTTGCTTCTCATTCATTTATTTGGTATAATCCAGTTATTACTGAGTCTGAAAATTGTCATCTAAATTAACATTCTTAATGGCAATTACAATTCTTCCCCCGGTTCGCTTGTTAGAAATGGTTACGTTTACAACCCATTTCCAGTTGCCGTTATTACTCAACATTAGTACAATTTGGCAAACTTATTTATATTATATTCTCGGGAAAATTACATTCCTGTCTCTAACCGTTATTATACTTATTTTACCATCATATCTTACAATATCTGCGTAGCAGAAATCCACCTTTCCTTACCAACACCTTCATCATCCGAGAGCTGCCAATAATGTAGATCATTTGCTATTTATATAGGAACCTTGCATGTAGCTCGGTTGTGGCCACTTCTGTTGCAGCGACTGCAAACGTGTTTTTTTCGTGGAGCTTTCATCTGTAGAATTTAAAAAATTGTTAGATAATAAGGAAAGATAAAAACACTTTAATAGTATATCATACCCTTATTTCTCCGGCAGATAGTATTCTGCTCTTGCGGGGTCTTCCTGGTGGTCGTTTTGTAGCTGGAGGGAGAACTTCCATATTGACTGTTGCACTTGCCTGAAAAGTTTTGGTATTGATCTTGCTGATAGGAAATATATCAACTTCATAGGCTGCTGCAAGACTCTTTCCACTGTATACATCAGAAACTAAGTTGTGAACTCTCTTTTTCGCCATGATTGCAACAAATATAGCATGTGAACATGGTATTAGTAGGGTTTGAAAAACGTTGCAGCTGCAAGTTTTTGTTCCTAAGTTGACGTGGAATGACCCCCCATCTTTGTCCTTCACCTCGTATTCCATTCTGTTTATCTTCTTTGCCACCATCCCTCCGCTTTGTTCAAATTTGGCAGATATAATCTCTAAAACACGCGGCCTGATATGTTGTATTTCGTTTCTTGAATTGCTTTGCCTTTCTGCAAACCAGTCATTAGTTTTGACCTAATAAATTCTACCATGGGCAATATAGGATACTCCCTTGCTTCTCGGAGTACAGTGTTCCAGCTCTCAGCGATGTTCGAAGTCATTATATTGTATCGATTCCCAGTGAAGTGTACACGAGCCCAATGTTCAAATCCTATACCTATCAGGTACTCCGTGCAAGAAGCATTCACCATTTTTAATTCGTTGAACACGGAATAGAATTCCGGAAGACAATATGCCCGTGCCGCTTTGCCAACTAGATAAGAGAGATGCTTGTTCTTGAAATAAGTACGTATGTTACGTTTCAAATGCAAGATACATGCACAATGTTTGGCATTTGGGTACACCTTCACATAAACATCAGAAATTTAGTTAAACAAGTGTATATCTTCTTGCTAAAAATAACGCACATATAATTTTCTAAATATATGGGAATTATGTGTGAAGATAATCAGTTCGTACCTTAGATATTGTGTAGTAAATAGACGAATGTCTGTCCGAAACAAATACAACATCTTCCTGGTTTGGGATGAACTCTAGTAACATTTTGAAAAACCACTCCCAGACTTTGTCATTCTCACTATCAACCACAACTACTGCTAAAGGAAACACCTGATAGTTACAATCTTGTGCTGAAGCGGTTAGTAGGCAACCACCATACTTGCCTCGCAAATGTGTTCCAACAACTATAACAACTTTGAGCATATGCTCGTACCCTCTTATACGTGCACCAAGGGCAAGGAACATGTATTTGAATATGTGACCAACTCCTGTTTGGAAATGTGTTTCTATTTGGGAAATGGATCCGGGGTTGGCGAGGACAAGTCTGTCGAGGTAGTCTAGCAGTAGCATATAGGAGTCAGCTGACGAACCTTGCGAATATTCCAGGGCAACTTCTCGGGAGCGCCATGCTTTGCAGTATGATATATGACATCATGATCACCTCTCATTACTTGAATAATTTCATTCGGTCTTGGTGTACTGCCATTTCCAACATATCTTGATCTCATAACCTCTCCAAAACATAATGTGTTGCTTGGCGTTCATAACCTGAAATATAACTTTATTAGTATATGGGTGTTAACATTATTGCTACTTACATTTCATCCCGCTTATTATATCAAGTATAATACCTATGGGATCGTCGACCGAACAGCTATGATGTAAAAAAGCTTTTCTTACTTCATAGTTGTCAACATTTTTCACTTTGTTGCATATATCCTCCATAAGCATTTCTCACTGACGCATCTCATGACCATACCTTCAGGTGAGGATCGTGTATTTTTCATCCTGAACTTTTTCCTCAACGCATACAGGGCCATATGTTGTTTGAAATGACCTCTATTGTTAAACACCATTCCTTCGTAAAGTTGATCGACTTCCATAGGTTTTTGGCCTACAATTATAGTATTAACACATTAGTCATGTTACACAAAGATCGTAGCTACCATATTTGACATTGATATTTTACATTACAAAAATGTCACACACTTTCGTTTTAAACCGCCCGACCTAGAAGGGAAACCCACCAAAAAAAGAAAACCCCGTACATAGTATTTTGCAAAACATAACCAAACTTATTAAGGCTTCTAGATTTTTAGAAGAAGGGATCTGGCCCAAACCCACCACTGTCCACGTCAGCTTCCGACTCAGAGTCCTCAATCTCTATGATTGCTGCACTCCCACGGTTGTTGATACCAGTTCCAAGTGTGAGTTCCAGATTTAGGGATCTGTTGCTAGAACTACCTCGACGTGTTCCACCATTTGTTACATGAGACATATGGTTCTCAATCCCATTGTCTAACGGAGGAGACTCCTCCACTGCATCTTTGACGATCACGTCTCAATTACCAGTAATAATATTTCTAGCTTACGTTATTGAAAAGGGTATTCAATTTTCTTTCACTGCTACCTTGGGCCTGTGTGTTTGCACTGTTAATCGCGTTGCATGTTACAGTCCTTGTTGGGTGGAGTCCACCGTTCCTTCCGTTTCGGGTCAAACCATCTGAGGACCATGAATAAGAACCCTCATCATCATCAACGACAATGACAGTATTGGGGGTTCGTGGGGCTGAGACTCTTAAATTAGGACCAATGGGAAACGGTTAGTTGGACGTGGGGCTCCCGATACATTGACTTCCTTGTTAATTTCAGCATCCAAAACACCTTTCCAGTAAGCATGTTCCTCATCAATATTATTTTCCGATATAGCTTGCTCTGGTGGGAGTTGGCTTAACTGTTCCACAAGAGGGGGAGTTCCATGGTTAGGAAATGGACCGTCAATATGCTGAACATCCATGGGTTCACCATGTAAAACTGCATAGACATATACAATATGACATTGAAACCGAAAAATGTTAGATTGCCAAAACATATATATATATATAAGCCATTTGTATCAAATCTACTCCTATTACATACGACATAATCGGATATCCTCCGTAACGTTACATATATGATTTTAACCAAAACATAACAACATCTAATATGTAACTAATTATCTAATTTTTAGTTATATAGGTTACTTCCGATGCAAGCTTTGTTTACAAGAAAAAACCATGGTGTTTTACTAATTGTTAACTTCATATCAAAAATAAGCAAAGTTATAACTCATTAATAGTTGTTATCTTACGTACCTTCTACGCTATCATCAAGATTGTTTTGGTTTTCAATGTCAATGGGTACACCTTCTTGTATGGCGATCACATCATCCATAGTCAAGCGGGGAAATTGAGCTCTTTGTTCAGGAGATGGTGCATAAACCAGCTCGAACTCATGTGCCATTCGATACACATAAACAAGTTGAGGCTCATTAAACATTATCTCCAACAGTGTCTGGTTACAGACGACGGAAATTTCTCCAACGATACCTATATTATGAAAACGAAATTGATATTTTACTTGAAGATAACCTCTTTAATATAACATAAATTGCTTTTATCTTGATTGTCTAATTGGAAAAAATTAACTAGCCCCTGAAGGCTTCATAATGCTGTTCCTTGGTGATTCCCTCATCTAGGAAACTATTCTCCCCAATTTTGCATGGGGTACTACGGAGAAACTGGTATTTAGTGACGAGCTAAGGTCTGCAAGTCACGTACATGCCGGTTCAGTCATGTAATCCCTCACACTCAACATTGTCTCCACTTCTCTCTCATTGGTCAAAGTTACTGGTGGTGTTGTTGGACCTTCAGAAAGTAGCATCCACTCTGGAAGTTGATATGTTAAGACCACGGAGTAAGAACACCTAGACTGAGAGTAATACGAATCATTTCGACCAACCTATCGAAAAGAGTGTTTGGATTGATCAAAACAGTATATGTTTCGTCCGTTGGGTGTTCAACAAACACCCAAGATTATTATATTGTTTCTAGTGTCAGAAAATGAACACACGCGCTTTCGTTACTCTCTTTTTCAATGCCAGAAAGTCAGAGATTTGGAAGACAAAATGTTTTTATCATCTGACACTTCCGTCACAATCTTTTCCATTGACATTATGCGCATGGGACAAAATGGTAACTCCATTCACGTAGGGTCATGGCTGCACCTAATTAAAAACATCTCCGCTTCCATACCTAAATAAGTTACGTTTCATGTATATTGGACGAAATCACTCGAGAAAAAATAACTAGGATAGCACAAAAACATTTTTGTCACAAATATAGCACTTAAGGATAAAAATGACCAAACTAACACTTAATGTTGTATCAAAAGAGATAAATATACACTTATATCCCGATGATAAATTAATTTAGACATTAGATATTCAAATCTATTTTGATCATTTTAGTTTTTGAGTATTATTTTTGTGATATAAACTTAGAAATGTGCTATTTTGGAGATTTGCCCTTTATATAAATCATATTTTCCATGCCATTTGTTTCGGGTCAATTATTATGCGGCAACATCTACTTACGTCCATGTAAATTTGTCGCAGGCATGCACATTATCATATACTGGGAATACTCCTCTGGCGTTGATATGGAAAGATGAGAGGTGTAGTCAGTATGTCATTGATACAGACAACAATGGACAAGTTCTAAACCAAAAACATGCAAGTGGACTTGACATACTTATATTCTCATTTACAAGTCTTAACATATATTCTCACTGCATCGTGTTAGTGGAGATTGTGTTGGAGTTGCAAGATGATGGGAAAATTGCAACATCAGATGATTCACCCGTAGTAGTTAATTGCTTGAAACCCATCACTTCCGATCAAAAGGACCACTTAGCAGTTTAAGAAAACGAACTCCAAATCTATGGATAAGAACCAAGATCCAGTTATCTAGCGGTCAATCGATTACATAACATGTCGAAATTTTCCGGAGTAAAGGCACAGCAGAAGCACAAATCGTTAACTATTAAGCTAAAAGAAACTACTATTGGATTAGGGACTACAACACGGATCTATCCTAACCAAAACATACATAATTGAAATGATGTTTCAAGTAGATTCAATCCTACATAAAGCAGTTGCCTCTTGTCCTCTTTCTAGATCCACCTTCCCCGTAGCGTTCGTTCCATTGTTGAAGCTCTTTCATGCACACCGACTCTGACTTGATGCTTGCGCATACCTGATTCAACAACAAAAAAAAAGACCTTTACGAGAGGACAACAGTTATCTGAGCCGTGACAAAAGAAAAAGTAGATCTCACCTTCTCAGATGCGTATATGAAATCTTGCATGTTCAAAGCTCGGATATCATAACTTTCATGCGCTGGAGGAACTTTACCTTCAGCCAGAGCAGCCTCTCGTTCCTACCATATTATATATATTATCCCATCATAAATACAGAGAAGCTAACACAAGATAATTAACATTTATGGTTCAATACACACAAAACTCACACTTTCTATCTTGTAATATATCTCCATCATTCGATGGTTGGAGGCAGTACCACATAGCTTCTGCACAAACCAAAAGAGACTATATGAGTATTACTTTGGCAGAGACATCATAAGAAAGGATAAAAAGAAATTTGACCTTAAGATCCTTTCCAGAATATCCATTAGCCATACTAGCAAGTCGAACCAGATCAATATCATCAGATAAGGTTGCTTTCCGCAGTATAACCTTTAGTATCTGTGATCTACTCTCAGCATCTGGTAATTCCACCAGAAACCTACACAATAAGTTAATATCACAACCTACAATCAATTTTGACTAGGAAAGATTTAACAAGATTTTTAGTCCACAAGGAAACTAACCTACGGCAAAACCGTCCAGTGACAGCCTCGTCAAGGTCAAAAGGTCGAGTTGTGGCTGCAAGAACCAGAACACGTTCATTCTCCCTTTTCAATAAACCGCCCCAATGTTTCATGAAGGCGTTTTTTATCTCCAGCATAGCCTCATGTTCCCCCGGGTTTTCTTTTCGGCCCAGCATGCTGTCCACCTGCAAGACAGTAAAAATATTCTATGAGTGTTAGTAGCTTGATTACAAGCATTATTCACTCACGAATTGACCATGAAAAAATTACCTCCTCCAAAAAGATAACGCAAGGGGACTTTTTACTGGCTAATGAAAATACAGCTTTGATATACTTGTCAACCTCACCAAACAACTGCAGTATTGAGAAAAACGACACAAGATTGAACAACATGAGAGTCCAGCTACAGATCAGTGGAGTCCAGTATACCTTATTATATGCGATGCTTAACATGGAGATACTGATGAAGTTGGCACCAGCTTCCACTGCCACTGCCCTTGCAAGCATAGACTTTCCCGTTCCAGGTGGTCCATATAAGAGAATTCCTTTACAAGGCTGCATCTGCATAGAGCAGAGAAATACCGGAGTGGTTAGATAGTTAGCACCACCAATACGCAAATGTCAAAACTAGTATAACTAATATCATTCAACCACTCCACAAAAATCATGTACGTGTATACAAGCACACTCCAACACAAGGTGAGCCATGATAAAGTGACCTGGTAAATTAAAAGTAAAATAAAAAACGGAACAAACCAGAGAAGAGAATCACCTCTGTTAATTTCCTTTTGCAGGAGAGTTCAGGCCGTTGAAAAGGAAAAATTACAAATTCTCTGAAGCAATCTTTAAGGTTCTGAAGTGCACCGATATCATCAAATTTAACACCAATCAGGTTCGGCGGAATAACATCACTTGAAAGCCTCTTCATAAATTCTTTTTCTGCGGCAATGTCCTGAAAGCAACAGAGGAAATTAAACACTTGTAAACAAATAATTCAATTTGATGTGCTAACCTTGCGATACTTGTTTGAGAAGGCAGCGCCATCAAGACAACCCTTCAAAAGTCGAATTCCATAATTCATGCTGCAAGGATCCAAAGTAGTCAAATACTCAGAAACACAATATAAGAGCAAGGGAAAAGGGTGGCAATTACCTATCAAGAGATAAATTTATCGTAGGATTTGGACCAGGATCGGGATTACGTGTTAAGTAGTCACTAAGAGCCCATCCAATGATCTTTTCTGCACCTGAAGTAAGTAAAACACTTTTTTTTAGAAAAACAATTCCATTGTCGATCTGGTCATCATAAAGAAACACATACTTTTGGTGTCAAGTGTCAGATCTTTTAAAGACATCGTCGCAAGTCCATCACAGCCAAAACCAGATCGTCTCAACATCTGAATGAATGAAGATGCAATAATGGAATTCGTTCTCTGAAACCATATACTCATCATAATCAAAGCTATAGACTAAATCTGAAACATACCATGCGTAAGTGATGAAAATTAGCCTTTACTTTCAGAGTCTCAGCATCATCATCATCCGATACAAGAAAAGGCACCTTCGTTATCATCGTCGTCGTTTGATGGCGCTTTCTCTCTTTTCGCAGGTTTCTCTTTTTTCTTTTTTTTTTTTTTTGCCCAACCACCGGTTTCTCCTAAAATAATAAAAAAGAGAGAGTCTCAGAATCTATTTATACCTAACATTCGCCGTTTCCTTTTTCCTCCGTGTCAATACTAATGGGCCTAAGTTTAATACAAGGACCCCTTTATGTGCAGCTTCCTTTTTCTGGGTTTTGACATTTTAATACAAGGACCCCTTTATGTCGAAGAGAAATTTATAACCATAGCAAATAGAAATATTAAGTAAGTAATCATAGTATCTTTTTGGTTATGGTGCGTACTGTTTATATTAATTTTAATTTTATCCTCTTTTTTGTACATGATGAATCAACGTTTCGCACATTACGATTGTTTCACCTAAACCAAACAATCCTACAAATAGTACAGTGTGATTGGATTCCCTACGCTTTGAATTCATGTTCTATTGTTGCGTTTAGTCGGATGTATAATGTATATGCGGTTTGGTTTTCCAATATCTTGAGTAAATGGTCTAATGTTTCCTCTTAACAGAACATAACTTTGTCACTTAGCTCTAAGTGTGTGTATAATATGATTTCTGATCTGTACTACATGTTCAGTAAGTTTGGATGTGCCAAAAAATATTATATACGATGTTTATATAGAATAGTATAGTTTCTTAGAATTTGTGTGTTTGCACGTTTCTTTTTTGGTTTAGGGTTTATAGTTTAGCAGTTATGGTTACGGTTTATGGTTTGTGTTTTTGGTTTGGGTTTGGATTTAGGGTTTACTGTTTGGGGTTTAGGGTTTATGGTTTGTGTTTGGGGTGGGTTTAGGTTTTACGGTTTGGATTTAGGGTTTATAGTTTGAGTTTAGGTTTATTGATTGAGTTTATGGTCTGTATTATTCTTTTTGGTTTGGGTTTAAGGTTTACAGTTCAGGTTAAGGATTTATGGTTTAGGTTTTGGGTTTATACTACGTTTGAGTTCATGTTCTATTTTTGCGTGTGTAACGTATATGAACAATGCAAAACGGATTAAAAATATATATGAACAAAAATATTAAATCAATTTTTATAAATTATAGAAAAATGTGAGCAATGCAAAACGAATTAAATATATATAATATTTTTCAGTCTCACGTTATAAAATCAGTAAGAACTGGCCAAAAGAAAAAGATAGCACAAAATAAAGTTGCACCTTCTATTTTTAAATTTAATATAGTAGGCTACTATGCAGTTATGACAAAATTAGAACTACAACTAAAATATTTCTTATATAAACTTGGACTATTTTTAATAAAATAGTATGATGATCATTATTCTTTTCAATTCCAGAATTTAACACACCTGAAAAGAAATAAAATTATTTTTTCTAACTTCACAAAATATATAAAAAAGTATTTGGAATTATAATTTCTATTATTGATCGACCATGGATTTTACCCACTTTTAGCCATGGTATAGAGGTGTTTTTTATATATATTTACTACGATATAGAGTCTTTTTAGAGTATTTACAGGTTCAGGTACGTTCTGGAGAAATATGGTGATTTTAGTGTCTTTTGGAGCCTTTTGAGTGCAGAGCTGCGCAGACGCGTCAGATGTTTAGATCTAGATGGAGACCTTCCCATGGTGCGATTGAGCTGATCTTTTGACACAAGATAGACCATTGAGTTAGCTTTCCAATGCCACATGTTTGAGGTCAATCTCCATCATGTAGCGTAAGTTATGCATGTTTTACTGACAAGCGGTCAGCCTGCCTCGCGAGAGGAAACTCTCGAGAAGATATGTGCATGTCGATCGATGGTAGACACTTCATATCGAGCGACATGAATGCCAGAATGTGGGCCGAGTATATTTCAAGACCGACTTAAGCCCAAAAGCCACACAAGTTACCAAGATGCCCTAGGACGACCAGAAACCCTATTTATGTATTTTCTAAGCCATTGTTGACGGCTAAGCAAGCTTTCTTTTATTCTTGTTCTATTGTTCTCTTTGTTAGGAGAGAATGGAGGAACTCCTATCAGAGTCCTCCTGGAACTCCATTGTTGGGGTCAAAATCGGTACACATGGAATCAACCGCCAAAAGCCTCCGCAAAACAAAGCTACGTTTTATAGAATTCGCGAGAATTCGTTTTATAAAACTCAAAGACTTTCCGAACAAAGGAAATCGTTTAAAACTTGGAAATCGTTGTCTCGGAAAAACAAACAACACAATCTCCGATTGCACGATCGCCTAGGATTAAACGAAAAACCACATAAAACCGCATAAAACCGCATCACGAGCATGGTTCGACCGAACCAGTTTGACGCCCGAAGAGCCGAACCGAATGGTCTGGCTCGACGAACGGCGAACCGGTCTGAACCGGACCAGCTCAGACCAGTTCATCGTCCGGCGAGTTGAACTGGCCAGTTCGGTTCGTCGGACGACGGACTGGTCCGTTCCGAGCCTCCTTCCGTGTACTCCCGACGTGAAACGTCCGTCTCTCAACTCCAACCGTCCTTTGAACCGTGGTCGAGTGGTCTCTCGTTTCGTCTCGATCCGTCCAACCAATCGAGTTTTGCGGTGAAAACCGTAAAAGTCTCATTTTCTCGAAAAAACTCGAGTAAATCACGTAAAACGGCAACGATTGGACGAAACATCGTATATTGTGTAGACTACATGGTTAGCTTGAGTCCATACCACGAGAAGGTCATTGTATTAGGAAACAGTTTCGTCCGAGAATCGTTAAACGACATTTACCTCAAAACGGTCCCAGAAGGCCTAGATCGCGATAAAAGTCCATACACGATTTAGGTGAAACCCAACCCGAATATGCACTGGCGGTTTAACCATTTACTCGCAGGAAAAGGATAAATTTCAAGCTTGGAGATAAATAGAAGATTTCCGAAGATAAATAGAAGATTCCCGAGAATAAATGGAAAGATCGAGATAAATGGAAGATTTCAGATAAACTCGAATCAGGGCGGAAAAGGAAAGACAAACCGCCTAGAAGGGGAGTATATAAGCAGAAGGAGGGGGACAGAAGCA
>JABAYD010016158.1:0-10934 GCA_014822095.1 Diplotaxis tenuifolia
ACTAAAACGACCCCACACAAAAATACCATAACAGTTATCGGTCACGATCTCGTATGGGAGGCCATGACGACAAATTATATTTTTCTAGACGAACTTGTAGACTTCTTTCTCCGTAACTTTGGCCTAGGATTCAGCCTCGATCCACTTTGGAAGTAATCGGTGAGAACGAGGATGTAGCGCTTTTGACGAGACGGGGGCATCGGGCCGACGATATCCATGGCCCAGCGCATAAATGGATACATCACTGTCATGGTTCTGAGCATCTTGGTCGGACAGTGAATGATCGATGCATGCCGCTGGCACTTGTCGCATCTTCGCGCGTACGATTCACAGTCGTAGACCATTGTTGGCCAGTAAAAGCCTAAGTTTTTCACCTTAAGGGCGAGAGCTCGTCCGCCGGAGTGATGGCCTCCTGCTCCTTCGTGAGTTTCAGCCATGACGAGGTACGTTTCGTCGCCGTGCAGGAAACGGAGAAGGACTTTGTTCACGGTCCATCGATGAAGGGATCCATCAAGGACGACGTAGTTTGCGCTGCGTGCTTTTAATCGCCTGGCCTTCCACTTGTCTGAGGGGAGCGTGCCATTGGCAAGGAAGTCAGTGAGTTTAACCCGCCAATCTGGTGTGACCTCGTCGACTGGCTGAATTGCAAGGACGAGATTGGTCTCGGGAGATGCTGCTTCACCAGAAGCCTCTATACTTGGTCTCTCGATGTTGTGGATGGGGATCGTTCATTGGACTTGATAACGAAGCTTACTGCATAGGCTGCGAGGGCGTCGGCGCATACGTTTTCTCCGCGAGGAACTTTGATCAGCTCAAAAAATTCGAACTCTCTACTGATTCCTTGTACGACCTTTAGGTACACGTTCATCCGCTCGTTCCGAGTGTTGTAGTCACCGCTAAACTGGCTTGTGACCAACTGGGAATCACAATATGCGCTAACTAGTTTCGCATGGACCACTTTTGCGAGGCGTAACCCCGCTATGAGCGACTCATACTCCGCTTCGTTGTTCGAGGCTGCGAATCCCAGGCGAAACGATTTCCTTATTAGCTCTTCAGTTGGAGACTGCAGCTGGACTCCTACCCCCGATCCCTTGTTTGTGGAAGATCCGTCGACGTGGAGGATCCAGTTTTGACTTGGGAGGATAAAATCTTGCTCTAGCTCGGGTGAGAGCTCAACCATGAAGTCGGCCAGTACTTGCGACTTTGCTGCTGTGCGATTTCGGAAGACAATATCGTGCTCACTTAGTTCAATCGCCCATTTGGAAAATCATTTGGATTGGTTTGTATTCTGCATCACCGTCCGCAGCGGCTGGTTCGTCAGTATCTCAATCATGTGGGATTGAAAGTAGGGACAGAGCTTTCTCGCGAGGTAACGACTGCCAGTGCCATCTTTTCAAGTGTTGGATAGCGCATCTCGGGGTCGGTCATTCGTTTTCTGGTGTAGAATATGGGCTTCTGCTCGCCCCGGTCCTCTTTGATGAGGATGCTGCTGACCGCCATTGTAGAGGCCGTAATGTACAAGTAGAGCGTGTCTCACGCCTCTAGCTTTGCTAACACTAGGGGTGTGGTCAAGTATACCTTGAGCTGAGTGAAAGCTTCTTCGCATTTATCATCCCAAGCAAATCGTTTATTGCTGCGCAAGAGCTCGTAGAAGGGGAGACACTTGTCGGTTGACCTAGAGATGAAACAGTTAAGCGCTGGGATCCGCCCTGTTAAGCGCTGGACTTCTTTGGTGTTCTTCGGACTTGGGAGGTCGAGGATTGCTGAGATATGCTTTGGGTTGGCCTCGATCCCGCGCTGTGTAATGATGTACCCTAGGAACTCGCCGGATTGGACTCCGAACGTGCACTTTGCGGGGTTGAGCTTCATACCATATTCGTTCAGTGTCCTGAAGCACGCTTGCAGATGAACCGGATGATCATTAGCTCAACGCGACTTGACCATCATGTCATCGATGTACACCTCCATCATCTCGCCTAGCTTGTCAGCGAACATTCGGTTGACAAGGCGCTGATAGGTCCCTCCGGCGTTCTTCAGGCCAAATGGATCACGTTGTAGGCAAAGGTTCCCTTGTCCGTTATGAACGCTGTTTTTTTCTCAATCGTCCGGGTGCATTGATATCTGATTGTACCCCGAGAAGGCGTCCATGAAGGATAGGAGCTCGTTGCCGGCAGTGGATCCCACTAGTTGATCGATGTTCAGTAACGGGAAGTTGTCCTTCGGACAAGCTTTGTTGAGGTCGGTGAAGTCGACGCATACGCGCCACTTGCCATTCTTTTCTTCACGACCACCGGATTCGCGAGCCACTCGGGGTAGCGTACCTCCGAGATAGATCCTGCTACGAGCAATCTATCGACATCTTCGTTGACGACCTTGGAACGTTCCGGTCCGAGCTTACGCCTCTTCTGACGAATGGGCTTGAAGGTTGGGTCGACGTTCAGCTCATGCGAGGTGACCTTTAGGTCAATCCCCTTCATATCGGAAGTAGTCCACGCGAAAGCCGAGAGGTTCTTCTTGAGAAAGGAGATGATTGTCTGCTGCATCTCATCGGAGATGAGGGCGCCGATTCTCACGACTTTAGATGGGTCGGATTTGTCAACCTGGACCTCGATAACCTCGTCTTTCTGGGGAAAAACCTTCTGGATTGGTTGGGCAACGACATTGATGCGCGAGGGTGGCTTCTGGAGTTTCACGTTTGCGACGAGGAGGTCGCGAGCTGCATGCTGGTCTCTGTGTATCGTTTTGATGCGTCCGTCGTTTCCCGGGAACTTGACACAATGATGGTAGGTCGAAGAAATCGCTTTCATTGAGTGGAGCCAAGGTGTTCCCAAGCTCACGTGATATGGTGTATCCGTCGCAATGACTGAGAACTTAAACTTGAACTGGGAGTCGGATGGTCCCGATCATTTATTCGGAGACTCCATTGAACCCGGTTAATTATCGGTTTGACGGTTTTAGGAGCCAGAAATCTATTCCCATTTTGTCTAGAGTTTTGTAAAGATAAGATCGACCGAGCTGCATGTGTCAATCAGGACCTTGGTGATCTCGCATGCCCCAATGCCGAGCTCGACGAGCAACGGGTCGTTATGCGGCATGTTGACCTCGATGGCATCCTAAGCCGAGAAAGTAATCGTTGGATTGTCCTCGGGTTTGGTGGGCCATCGCTTCAATATTTTGGGCTGCCTCTGATGATTTTTGATTGACCGGACCGAGTCACCGCATAGAGGAGATCCGCCCATGATCACGTTAATGTGTCTTCTCTGGATCTGCTCGCGTAGGTCGCTACCTTGCGGCGTGACCTCGTCGGCTGGAATCTTATCTGTGGCCTTTGCTTCCAAATGCCGCCGGAGGTCGGAGCCTTTAGATCGACTCAACTTGATGCGGAGGTCTTCTTCCTTTGAATTGAGGAAGGTGTGGAGGTCTGTGTGGCAGTGGTCTGCTTCGTCCTTTCGTGCTTTAGAGGCATTGATCTTAGCTCGGAGGTCATCAGAGCCCGGAGTTACTGGCGTTGTGGGTAGTTCATCGGTAAGGGCGACCTTTCGCTTGAGTTTGTGACGTAAATCTGAAGTACCAAGAGTATCATCCATCTGGGGCGCAAATCGAGTGTCGAGGAAATGACGGAGATCGGCTTATGGTGAGCTGAATATATCGCCGAGCGAGGTTTATGGATGAGCGAGTATGACCTCAACTCGGTGCCGATTTGTGGGCTGCTCTTCGTCAGACGACGAGTCCCCCTTTACGTGTGTTATCGTAGCAGCTTGCTCCGGACTCGCTTGCTCCAGACTCGGCAATGGCTCGGATTGTGGAGCCTTGCCATGCGACTTATGAGCTCTCTTGTCTTTGGTTTTACTCCAGTTCTTGGTGTTCTTAGTTTTTGGTTTCGACTGCTCGGTGTCAAACTTGCCGCTGGCAACGGACGAGAGAAACTGCTCGTACAGGACCTTGCATTCTCTTGTGTCGTGCTTCTTTGACAGATGGTAAGAACACCACTTATCTGCCTTATCGGCTTTGTCGACCTTATCGGCTTTGTTAACCTTATCGACTTCTGGTGGAGCTGAGGTCGCTGGTTCGGAGAAAGTTTGGGAGTTCCATCCTTTTCCTCAGATTTCTATTGACGAGTCGTCTGCGTTGTTGACGAGGTAAACATAGCTCTTCTTTTTGCCTAGGGCTCTATCCGTTGTGCGTGCTTTCGGGGTTCCGCTCGCGTTTCGGGTGCTTTAACTACCGACGTCCCTCCTGGCTTAGCTGCATTCTGCTTGCCTAGTATTGCTTTGGTGTCTTCTTCCATACGGATGAAGTTATGGGATCGAGCAATGGCGTCAGCAAAGGATTTCGTCGGTTGGCTGTATGGGTCCTTGCGGAACTTTGAGTGCACGTGGAGGGTGTTCATGAGAGCGTTTACGGCGATCTTATCGGGAACATGCACCTTGGACACGACTTCCTTGAACTTCTCCATAAAGCTTCGGAGGCTGTGTCCCGATGTTTGAGTGAGATGCCATAGATCGGAGACTGTGGCTTCTTCTCGAGAAAACATGATGTAGTTCTTAAGGAAAGCCGACGATAGGTCCTGGAAACTGTCGATCGAGTCCTCGGGTAAACTGGTGAACCAGTTGAGTGCTAAACCCTTAAGACTCTCGAAGGCTGCATCTCGCTCTTCTTGTGCGAAGTTTGGACGTCACATTGCGACGTTGAAAGACGTTATATAAGCGGTCGGATCCGAGAGGCCGTCGTATGTCGGTAAGCGGAGCTTCTCTATCGGCTCAAGAGCCGGACATCGGTGATTTTTCTAGTGAACGGTGTTTTGAGAGTCTCTGCAAGGACGCTTTCGATAAGCGGAGCTGAGGTCATTGCACTATGGATTTTCGCGTTGATTTCCTGTAGTACTTGCTTGAGGGCGGCTATCTCTTGGATAGTCTGCAGATCTGCTCCACCTGAAGCATTGGTTTGCTCGCCAACGATTTGAGCTGGCGTGTCGGCAACTCGAGTTTGGGTACCGGTGACTTGTCCAGTCTGGCTGACCGTACTGTCGGTGTTGTACACAAACTGTCGCCGGACCGTGTCGGTGGCAGCCATCGCGGCGAAAGGCGCGAGGAGGGCTGCTATGGCGTTAAGCTGCTCGTTCATCGCTCTCTGGGCTTCGTCTTGACGAGTAAGGCATTCCATGATGGTATCGACGAAGGTCGGAGTGAGGGGAGCGGCGTTAGTCGGAGTAGGTGCTACTGTGTCGGCTTCCTCGCCGGAAGTCGTCTCGTTGATCGGACTCATAGCTTTGTTGACGCTATTTTGCTAGGCCCTATGGTGGGCGCCAACAGTTCGTACCGAGTTAGGTCTCTTATCAGTGATTAGGTGACGGAACTCGTCAGTGGGACGTTGCAAAGCGGTTATACTATAAGTGGTGAAATAGTAGTTTTATTAAGGAAAGAGTTTGTGTTACAAAAGAGAAAACAAGAAAACGAGGCGCGGCGTTGCTCGGGGAGCTCAGCCGTGTCGTACAAGTCGGAAGGAAATACATGAATGAAAATCCTAATTCTAGCCGCCTTGTGAGTGAATATGACTTTTTGTCCCTTTCTTGTTCTCCTCTCTCTTCCTTTTATAACCGTATCTCCTTAACCTAGCGAACTGGTCGCGTGTACGGAGGGCTTTTCGCCAAATGGACCTTAGTCGGCCTGCTAAGGTAAACCTTGTTAGTTCGACTAATTGCAGAGATTATCCGAGTTAAGCTTGTCTGATGGTTAATAGCGAGAATTCACCCGGATGGACCGATAATAATGGGCCTTAGGGTGGTATTTCACCTCCGAGAGTACTCAACCGGAAAGCATCGAACACGCCTGCCTAGTCCTGCGGTTTCGTATAAAGTGAGAGAATTGCTCCTCTTTGTACAATCTCTCCTGTCTTTATAATTTATTAAAATCGCCGATCGATACAAGAGGGGGAGGAGGTTGAGAGAACACCATCCGACGGAGAAATCGTGGCCGTCTAATCTAGGCGAAGAAGATCCGATTAAAGAAGGGATGGGGAAGAAGAGAAAGGCAACATCAACGAGCCTCGATGAGGTAGATCGGACTGTTTACGCCTCCTTTCGAACCGCCGCGAACTCGTTATCTCAGCTTTACACTCAGTCCATGAACCACCAGAAACTATCTTTCCAAGCCGGTGAACGCTATGGTCTGGTATGTTTTTAATTTAACCCTTTTTTATTCGCTTTTTTACAGATTCAAGTTTTGATTTTTTAGACAAGGTTGTTAGTTTTTCTCACTTATAATCTATTTAGTCGGTTATGAATGTATATGTTGCATTGTCCTTTTGGTGTTTCATGTAATTGAAGATGAGAATTTCATGTTTTGCTTCCTAACCAAAGTTGTTAGTTTCCTCACTTTTTTTCTATTCTTGTTTGCATTAAGCTTTTGGCGTTTCTTTGTGTTAGTTTTTCTCAAGGTAGTTTAGGTGTCTAGGATCTTCTTGATTCCAGTTGTGACAGTGGAAAAGATTCTCTCTCTCTCTCTTTTGTGTTTTTTTTTCCATCTGAGTTCATGTGGGGGAGCCACAGATTTCTTCTTATGGACTTGTGTCCGTACATAAAGATGTCTTTTTAGTTTCAAGTGCTTCTGTTTCATTGTATCTCCTATGAACGAAACCAAAGCCAAAGAAGTGAAAGCATCTTTCTGTATCTTGACTGCTCTTGACTTTTCTTGCTGTACTGAAATTCTACATGATATTGTGGACGTGAAGATATACTTGGATTATAACATACTAGTTTATGCATCCTTAATCCTAAGTTAAAGAAGTTCTGTGGCAGATCCAAGTCAGAAACCAATATAGATACACACTTAACGTTCTGCTCGTCTTTCATGTTTCAGGAAAAATTATACCAATGGATATGGAGACAACAAGAAGGAGGGTCAAGAGTGACATCTATGGATATAATCAATTACATTCAGGTTCTTATGATATAATATCTAACACTGAAACGTGGTCAGTGATCTGATTTTCTTCTGTTCTTGACTGAGTTTCTTGTTTCCCTTAACGCAGAATGAGCTAGAGTGCTGCACAGAGGAGCCCCCAATTTCCCCAAGAGCGCCCCCGCCAACTCAACCAGCAATGCATGTCATGGCCTCTTCAGGCACGTCAGCTGTTCCAGTGGTTCGGTCGGAGCAATGCGAAAACGAAAACCAGGCGAAGAACTCGGTTTTCTCAAACGCCCTTTCAAGTCCCATACGCCGTAGCCTTCAAAACTACCAAATTCCTCAGGGAGGAGGCTACATATCTGGTGGCGCAACCAGAAGCAGTGAACTGAACAGGGGGGGATCTAACTCTCCAGGTTCTTTTGATTCTTCCATGGACATGCATGCAGACTAATAACTATGATATAAGTTACACTCTCGTATGATCATGTTTGCTCTATACAAAACTGGTTTGATTTTTCATAATGTATCAATTGGTTCTTATCTCTGACTGTGGTTTGCTCGTATTTTGGTTAGGGTTTCTGATGGTCACATGTAAATCGTTGTGTCTGTGATTTTTTACCACTCGTTCAACTCTTTACTGTTCATGTTTCAAACCACCCGAAGATCATCTCTAGAGTTATTTCAGTGTCATAGTGCAGTAGAAACTTTTGTCCAAGTAGATAAATATATGAAAATGTATTTTAGCAAAATGGTTTCTTTTGTCTATTGATTTCTCCAAACGTAAAGCACCAAGACGCAATTGTAATATATAAATCACAAATAAGACATGATTCTTGATATGTCAATGTTATTATTAAATTCTCTGTTACATCACACTTCCACAAAGCAAAGCAAGATTTAGGGTAGTTGGGATACACGTCCTTGAAGGCAATCGGATTAGGATATAGTCAATCTGATTGTTGCAATTGTTAGTTTTGGCTGTAGTTAAGCAAACCCACACGTTGTTTAAAATCAGCGTATGGATTCAGGCAGCTGGCGGTGAAATGCTCAAATCGCAAGTAGTATCTCGGAATGTGTCAAATTTTGGCTGGGACACTGGCATACCCCATGACATGATCGTGTTGTTTTGCATCCTTTTTGAAATGAGTTTCATAATGTTGTTTCAAAAAGCTGTCTACTCTTCTTCCAACACAGCTTTTTCAAAATTTCCCATATTTGAGAAGAGAACTGGCAGTCAAATTGTTGTAAGTAGTTTCTTGTTTCAATATGATTATGATAGTAACGTACATATGTGGAATTTCACTGTAACATTCTCCCTCCATGTGAAAGATGATTTGTGAATAGTTAACCATAAACACAAGGTGTACTTAGAGGGTAGCATGTGTGAACCAAACTCTTTTGTTCTAACTGCAGGTCGGCAGCTTCTCTTCCAATGAGATCAAGTAGCCTTTTGAGAATTTTGCTTCACAATTATCACAAGTAACCTCTTGCTTCAAATAGAAACTTCATCCCCATTTGGGGCTTTTTCAATAGCATATTTATGCGAATGAGATCAATGCCAAGATGAAATTCATGTATAACAATCTCAACATCAAGTAAGAAGTTGTGTACATTCTTGTGAAAGAGTTGGATACTCAGATGGCTCAGACTGCAGAAGCTAATAAGTGACAATCTGAGAATTACAAACCCCAAATATCACTAGAAGGTCATCATTATTCGAATGACATTCTAGAAGAGGACATGGAGGTTGTGGAGTCTTAGTAGAACCGATGTGTTTTCATCAGGTTTTATAATTCTGATTATGAATGAAAGATCAATCTATGTGCTGTTACCTCCATATATTCTTAAGGTTACATATCCAATTCCGTCCATGTATATGATAAATATCATTACTGTAGAGAAACTCTTGATTTTGATAAGATTTTGAGAAAGATTCCTCATGTGATCTCATTTGAAAATTTTCGAAGGTCTCCCAATTTTCTTTGGGAACTACGGATAAACTCAAAAAGAGATTAAACACACATTTTACTCAAACAAAGAGTACACGAGCACCACTGAATTTATTGACTAAGGTACGAGACCCTTGCAAGTTTGTTATTTCATGATCCATTGTTTGTAGTTGAATTTAAGGAACATATAGCTGGTTTTGGGTGTAGTTTGAATCTTCTATCGAAAGCTATTGCTGAGAAGTTGGAAATTGCAAATAAGAAATTATCTAATTCATATTGAATTTCAGGTTGTGGAGATGCATCAAAAATTATGATACGCATGTGATTCTTAGAAACTATTTGTGGCCAGCAATTATTGATCTTCTTGATAAGAAAGTTGCATTTTCCAAGATCAACAAAAAGTGTTTTTTACATAAACATCCTCATTAGAAAAGCCATCAAACAAACCTATTCCATCGAAGTAGTTAATACAAAAAGTTAGTGGTAGATTCTGAGAAAGAATATAGTGATAACTGATAAGAGTGAGGATAAAGAAATTCTGGATGGAAATCCTTATATTGTTGCCAAAACTTAGAGAAAAAAAATAATGTGAAAGTTAATGTCCAGAGAAAAAAATGATGGTTCTAAAATGACTTTGGCACTTCAAAGATATGATGTAGACAGGGTTTTAGGATAAGGTCACGTGCTACTAAACATTTCTCTAAAAGTTAGAGATATACTCACGTCTTGAGTTGAAAAGAAACTAAAAAAAGCATTGTCAAAAGGTTATTGAGATAGAGTTCTGATTAAGATTCGCAATTAGATAATCTTCTTTGGATTTAACCAATAAGATCATAAAATAATAATTATGTTAAGGATTATTTCTATGGTTGACATTAGCCTTTATTTATATATTGTTATTAACTTTATCTTTATATGATAGTGTTTATCTCAATCTATATGGCGGTTTATTCTTTGTATAAATAGAGAGACATGAATGAGGATAAAATCCATCATTCCACAATACGTTATCAGCACGACCGCTAACCCTAAGCTAAAAACAAAAACCTAGCTCTCTCTCTCCTAGCCGGCACCCACTCTCTCTCCTAACCAGCGCCCACTCTCTCTCTCATCACCGGATCTCCTCGCCAGAAGTACTCGAAGCATTGGTGTTCCGTTCGCGGTCTTCTCTCTGTCTCTCGGTGATCCGTTCAACCCTATAAACAAAACAAAGGTAAAGATCCAAAACTAAGAATATAGATCATAAGATCCAATAAAACCCTAATCAAAACCATAATTTTATGAACTACTTTAAACCCGAGAACTATAAAACCATGTGCTTGAAGTTGTTCACTAGTTGATATGTTGCATATTTACTTGGTTTTAACCCTGAATTCTTATTCATGTTGAGCATATAGGGTAGATTTAGGCATGCTTAGGTTGAATTTTGCATTCGTTTGTCTTTATCAGGTGGTGGAACATGCTATGGAGTCTTTGGAGGTGCTTGGGACCAATCAAGTGCCAAAAGAGAGTGCAAAACGTCATTAGGAGGGCCACAGCGGAGTGAGGCAGCGGAGTCCGCAAACCGCTGCAACCAACCAGCCGGAGCGGAGTGCCACAGCGGAGTCGAGGGGTCGGTGTGAGCTGTGGAGCGGGGTCGTGCAGCGGGTGCCATACACCGCTCGGCTTTACGAGTAAAAACGAGGCAAAAACCGCCTAGAGCGGGGTCGTGCAGCGGGGTCTGGACTCCGCTGTGAGGACCCGGAGCGGGGTTTGGCAGCGGGGTGTGACCCCACTGTGCGTCTATTACTTAGAGAAAATAAGACTTTGAGGACCCTTTTGCAATTTCCGTTTTTTATGTTTTGAGTTTTAGAAACCTAATGAAAACCACGTTGTAAGCGTCAGAGGCAGATTCATCTTTGATCTTGAAGAAAACACAAAAACTTTTCGGAAAGTTCATCTTCTAAGATCATTGTTTCATTATTCTATTGTTGTTGCTTGTTTATTCCTTCTTCTGAATGATTAAGCTTGAATCTATCATGGATTTAAGAGTAATCATGATGATTAGTAAGTAAATCACCATTGAATTTATGGGTTAGAG
>JABAYD010016169.1:0-14966 GCA_014822095.1 Diplotaxis tenuifolia
GTCAAACAATGAACATATATCATTATTGTTTCCCATGATCAAGCCATGTATGTCTGTTTTGTCCGGTGCGCTACTCCACGGAACATCATCCGGGCTATCGACGCATATTGGAGTGCAGGGGCTCAAAGTCGTTTGGGCTATCGACGCATATTTGTGTGGTGCGGGGTGCATAGACGTTTGCATATCGACGCATAGTTTTGGAGTGAGGGGGTTCATAGATGTCTGAACTAGTGACGCAAATTATGATATCGTATATCCTTCGAGGAAATGCGTGGTGTATAGATTAGTTGTATGTTATCATCGAATTGGTTGTTTTTAGTGTGATTCTTTAGGCGTCTTGATTGTTTATGTTAGAGATAAACTTCCATTATGGGAGTTCTATTTACTTAGTTTGTGGTTTGCGTGTCTAGCATCTCATATCTAACTGAGTGACTCCCCTGTTACTTACCCCTCTTTCTTAACCCCCCCCCTTTCTGGTGATAGTGACGATCAGGAGTGATCATTATGGATTGGTGCTTTGGGGAGTTTTCTTTGTTTTATTTCCAGACTATGGATTTATATTTTATCGAGATTTTCGAGCATTTATTTTATTATTGGATTTATGACGTTGAGTTTGACTTTTGAGAAGTAATAAATAGAGATTTCAGACATTTTTATTTGTTTTATTATTATTGGAAATGCGGGTGTTACAATTTGGTATTAGAGCGAGCTTCCGTCCCGGCTCTGACCCGGGATGGCGATTAGTGAGGATTCACTTTTATCGGTTTTAAAAATGGTTTTTGTTATGATTTGGGGACTTGGTGAATTTTAAATAAAAACAACTAGCACCTTTCTGTCAGTATTGTTCCTGTTATGAATGTTAGTGCTCGATTTTTGCAGAAGTTGACTCTCTTGAACTGTTTCTTTCAGATGCCACCACGTAAGGCAGTTGGTCGTCCTAGTGCCGCTAGAGCTGCTCGAGAGGCTGGAGATGAGCATGTGCCACCAGCAGGTTCGCAGAATATGGTTCCGCTAGTTGATCAGGATGCATTGAGACAGATGGTGCAGGATGCAGCTCGACATGCTGCTCAGGAGGCAGTTCAACAGGTTGACCAGGAGGCAGCTAGGCAAGCTGCTTAAGCAGCTGCTCAAGAGGTTGCCCGACAATTAGCTGCCATTCAGCAGGGACAGTGAGGTCCTCAGTTTCAGGTGCAGAATGGTCCGCAGGTTCATGTGCAGCACGCTGCGCCAGTTCAGGTTCAGGCCGGCCACCAGAATCATGTATTGCAGGATCTCCAGAGACACACACCAGGAGGTTTTCAGGTTCCACCCCCACCACCACCAGTCCTTCCTGGGCAGGTTCCTGAGTTTGATACCACACTTCTGAAGGTGTTGAAACAGATAAAAGATGTGGATCCTGAGAAATTTGAGGGAGCCACAGATCCCTTTGCTGCTCATAAATGGAGGCAGATGTTGACTAAATGCATGGATTTGATAAATTGTCCGATGCAGCTCTATCTTAATGTCGTTGTGCTATATTTGCGTGGGGATGCAGCAGTATGGTGGGATGGAGTGCAGGCTATGCATGTAGATGAGCTGACTTATGCCTATTTTCTTGAGGCATTTGACAAGAAGTACTTTCCTAGGGAAGCGTTGCACAAGAAGAGGAATGAATTTGAGCATCTGAAGTAGGGTACTAAGACTGTCAGGGAATACGAGCGAGAGTTTTGCCAACTTCGCATGTTTGCTGGTCGTAATATGGACCAGGAAGACCTGATCAGGAGGTTCTTGGATGGGATGCGAGTTGATCTTCGTGGCAGATGTAGCGTGGTGACTTACACTAGTTTGGAGGATCTGGTAGAGAAGGCTGCTGTGCAGGAGACATGCATTGCTGAGGAGCAGAAGTCCGCCAAGGGAGTTCAGCCTAAGACTGGTAGGACTGCTGAGTCACAAAAGAGGTCTTGGGATCAGACTTGAGCACCTAGTTGTGGGCGTTGTCATCGCCACCATTTTGTAGAGTGTTTCAAGTGCTTCACTTGTGGGCAGCTTTGACATGTTGCTAATAATTGTCGAAAGAGGTTACCAGGTACCCAGGGTGCAGCGCCAGCAGCAGCCGCTCATGCAGCGCCAGCAGCAGCCGCTCATGCAGCACCGGCAGCTGCAGCAGTCACACCAAGAGCTTGTTACACTTGTGGTCAGATGGGCCATATTTCCAGGTTTTTCCCGACCAAGGGGCATGCAGCCAAGCGTCTAGCCATCACTCCACGTGTTCACGCTTTAGAAGAGGCCGATGGAACTGAGCCGATAGCTGGTATGTATTCCTACTATACTTGTTTAGTTGTGGATTTCTTTTGGTGGCTATCTAGTTTAGTTAAAGAAGAAAAAAAAAATATATATATATTTGTAAATATTGTGTAGGATCGGTTTTGGTTGAGGTGAGTCAGCTCACACTTTATTTGATACAGGAGCTTGGCATAGTTTTGTGAATTCGCGTTTTATCAAGTCTTGGTCCTTTCGAGGTGTCTTCGAGCCAAAGGCTAAGCAAATTCAGACAGCCGGCGTAGAGAAATTGGGAGCCATTGGCGTTCATCGATATGTACCAGTTATACTTGGAGGAGTCAATTTTAGTGGCGATTTAACAGAGATGGAGCTAAGTTTTTATGATGTTATTCTTGGGATGGATTGGCTGTCACGACATCGAGTAGTGTAGGATTTCCCGAAGGCTAGGATTCATATTCCTAATGCTGATGGGAAGATCACATTCCAGGGCACCCAGACACACCTAGAGTTTCCATAATATCCATGTTACATGCTGAGGAACTACTAGAGAGAGGAGCAGAAGGGTTCATAGCCACCATTTTGATTGTTAAAGAAGATGGGTAGCATGAGTTGCAGAATATTCTAGTGGTTGTTGAGTACGAGGATGTATTTGAGGCCTTAAAGAGGCCACCACCAGAGAGAGGGACGCACTTACGATTGAGTTGGAGCCAGGGAAAGCACCGGTTTCACGAGCTCCATATCGTCTAGCGCCAGCAGAAATGGCAGAGTTGAAAAAGCAGTTGGAGGAACTGTCAGATAAGGGTTTTATCAGGCCGAGTACTTCACCATGGGGAGCGCCAGTGTTGTTTGTGAAGAAGAAGGATGGAAGTTTCAGGCTTTGTATCGACTACAGGGGCTTGAACAAGGTGACCATCAAGAATAAGTACCCACTTCCGCGTATCGATGAGTTGTTGGATCAGTTGCAAGGAGCTTCATGGTTTTCTAAGATTGACTTGGCATCGGGTTACCTCCAGATTGCGATTGCTGATTAGGATGTGCGAAAAACGGCTTTCTGTACACGTTATGGCCACTTGAATTTGTGGTGATGCCTTTTGGGTTGACGAATGCACCTGCAGCATTCATGAAGTTGATGAATGATGTGTTTCGCGAGCACCTAGATAAGTGCGTGATTGTCTTCATTGATGATATCTTGATTTATTTTCGGAGAGGAGCATGCCGAGCATTTACGCATTGTGTTGGGTAAGCTCAGAGAGCACCAGTTGTTTGTTAAGTTGAGTAAGTGTAGCTTCTGGCAGAGAAAGATGCGATTTTTGGGTCATGTGGTTTCTGAGGCATGAGTTGCAGTAGATCCAGAAAAGATTACTGCAATATCGGAGTGCCTTACACATAAGAGTGCTACTGAGATCCGCAGCTTTTTAGGATTAGCAAGATACTACCGAAAGTATGTTAAAGTTTTTTCCAGTATCGTGAAGCCAATGACGCGATTAACATGCAAGGATGTCAAGTTTGTTTGGACTGACGCTTGTTCAGTGAGTTTTACGGAGTTGAAACGACAGTTGACGAATACACCAGTTCTGGTACTTCCTAGGTCGGGGATACCATATGAGGCATACACATATGCATCAGGTTTTGGTTTGGGATGTGTATTGATGCAAGAGGGTAAAGTTACTACTTATGCATCATGTCAGCTCAGACCTCGCGAGGTTAATTACCCTACTCACGACTTGGAATTGGCAGCAGTTGGTTTTGCGCTGAAGATTTGGAGATCCTATTTATATGGTGAGAAGGTGCAGATTCTCATAGACCACAAGAGCTTCAAGTACATATTCACTCAGGAAGATATGAATTTGTGACATCATAGGTGGATGGAGTTGTTAGCAGATTACGACGTGGATATCACTTATCATCCGGGTAAAGCCAATCAGGTGCCAGATGCTTTGAGTAGACACAAGAGCGATGTCTCAGGAACCAAAGCGGTTCAATAGCTTACTGGGACACTTGCGAGTCTCAGGTTGTATGCGGTTAGTGTAGAGGGAGAGGAAGTGGGTCTCAAGACTGTGTTGTAGGCAGATCTACTGTGGAGGATACGCAGAGCTCAGGATAATGATAACGCTTTGTGTAAGCAAATTGAGATCGAGAGTATTGGATATCATACAACATCAAGCGGGATGTATAGATTAGATGTATGCTATCATCGCATTGGTTGTTTTTGGTGTGATGCTTTAGGCGTCTTGATTGTTCATGTTAGAGCTAAACTTCCATAGTGGGAGTTCTATTTACTTAGTCTGTGGTTTGCGTGTCTAGCATCCCATACCTCACTGAGTGACTCCCCTGTTACTCACCCCTCTTTCTTAACCCCCCCCCCTTTCAGGTGATACTGACGATCATGAGTGATCATTCTGGATTGGTGCTTTTGGGAGTTTTCTTTTTTTTTATTTCCAAACTATGGATTTATGTTTTATCGAGATTTTCGAGCATTTATTTTATGATTAGATTTATGACTTTGAGTTTGACTTTTGAGAAGTAATAAATGGAGATTTTTATTTATTTTATTATTATTGGAAATGCGGGTGTTACACGTTTATTACAGTTTCCTTGATAAAAACTAACTTCCCGCGGTTTTTATCGTGAAGTTCGACTGATGGCTTCGATCGATAAGGAACGTAAAGCGGTTAAGTCATAGCTTACGGGATCGAAAGAAAGAGTAGACAATAGTGCACGGGTTTGTTTCGTAAAGACATTTTAAGAAAGTCCGGTCGCTACGCAACGATCGAGTAGTGTGCGTGCTCGGTCGCTACGTAAAGACTGAGCCGTGTACGTGATCGGTCGCTATTTAGCGACTAAGCAGTTTACGTGCTTGGTCGTTACGTAGCAACCGATCTTGGCTCGAGCTTGGTCGCTACTTAGTGATTGAGCTTGGCTCAAGCTCGGTTGCTATGTAGAGACTGAGCCGTGTTCGTGATTGGTCACTACCTAGCGATCGAGCCGTGTTTGTGCTTGATTTTTATGTAGCGACCGATCCATGTTCGTGCTCGGTCACTACGTAGCAACCGAGCTTGGCTCGGGCTCGGTTGCTTCGTAGTGGTCGAGCCATGTCTGTGCTTGCTCGCGACGTAGTGACCGAGCTTGGCTTGATCTTGATCCGTTCGACGTTCCCGACTTGTTCCTCGTCCAGCTTGGATGCTTATCCATTGTTTTTGGATGATCGGAGTTTAATCTTTTAGTGGTTTGATCGACGATTTTTCATGGACCTTACCGAAGAGCTTTTCCGCAAGGATTTTTTTAAGAGAATAACTTTTCCGAGAAATGTCCTTATTCATTTTCCGAGGGTTTTCGAGCGTTAACTTCTTCGTGACCGTTTTTAACCCCGACAGTTCCCCTCCCCCTCCCCAACATGTTAGAACTGTGGGCTTCCGTGAAGGTTCTAGCATGAGGTTAGACCGGTGTGGCAAGTTAGGAGAGCTGGACGGAGTTAGCGATTGGAAACCGTAGTGCAAAGTAACTTTTCTGAGCCTATAAATAGGTTCTCTTCACTTGTTCTTTTCCACAATAGAGCCTTTGTAAGAGTAAAAATCCCTCTTCTTTTTTCTTGCTTCTCTTCAAAGAGGTTTTAGAGAATTTCTTCTGGGAAAAGATCTTCCAAAAAGGCTATCACTTGAAATTCCTCGTCCGTGGAGGTTCATTATGACGACGAGCTTCTTGTTCCAAAGTTTAAGAAGTATTGGGTTGCTAGATGTGATCTGATCACTCCTCCTTCTGATTCGTACTTCCCCGTCATGCACCGTCGTGTGGTGGAGGCGGGCGCAAAGTAGGACCGACTGTGCTTCTCTCGGAACCATGCATAGGTTATACAAGATTTCAAATAAAATGAAGTTTCGAGTCCCTTGTCAAGGAGAAAATGACGTGAATCCCCCAGAGGGTTATCTTACATGTTATGAGTATTTGTTGATGTGTTATCTTATGGTTTCCAATTCCAGAAATCATAGTTCGCGTGTTAGAGCGCTTCAAAATCTTGCTAAGCCAGCTGAACCCCACTAGTCTGGAGCATCTCATTGACGTCATAGTTTTGAGTTATGAACATGGCTTATCCCTTACCACCGATCATTTTGATGCCATGTTAAGGCTATAGGCTGTTGAGAAACCGTTCAGGTACCAATTGGTTCCTCGGCCGTTTATGTCGGTGATCAAGGGGTTGATCTCGAATGCTAACTCATGGAAATTTTTCTTTTTCTTCGTCCACATAAACGATGCATTGATTGAGGAGAGTAGTATTCCACAATTCTGCAGCAAGCCTAACCGCCAGCCTTTCATCAACCCGCTTCCGCCATTACCCGAAGATGCGCTTGTCATCATGGTTCTCCTTAGAAAAGGTTCGTTTTATTAGAATTTCTTTACGCCCAAGAGAATCCGCAAGGCGTTAGCACTTCTCCAATCTTGTCCTCAATAGGAGGAGGATGCTGATTCGGAATCGGATGATCATTTCCCTTGTCGTGGTCTCGTGGCAGAAACAGATGTGAGATCTTTGAAGGGCAAAGGCGTTGCTCTCAAAGATTTCGAGTTTTCGGTGGGCGATTATGTGATGCCCGGATGGAATCTGGATCTTGCTTTTGGTGATAGTAGTGGTTCCACTGATGCGCCTCTCTGAACTTCGAAGAAGTTTTCGAAGGACTTCCCCCGAGTTCTGATTTTCCCCCACATGCAGATGAATGGGTGAGGCCCAAGGATGTCGCAAAAGGTTCTCGTTGGATCAACGGGGTCAGTTTTTTTTTTTTTAATTTACCTTTGGGTTGTAACAGCGGAATGTTCTAACCCGTTGTTCATTTTTTGGTGTTAGGGTTTGAACATGCTTAGTTCGGCTCTCAAGGCGAGTCATCAGGAGGCGGAGGTGTATAGTTTTAAACCAGAGAAAGCGGAGGCTGACCTTGCACGTGTGTAGAGCGAAGTCCAGGCGCAGGATGCACAATTTTCTAGGGATCATGTGCAAGCCATTCATATTGTGTAAAAGAGAGGCAGAAGGGAAATTGCCGCTATTGCGAACAGCTGTGCTTCCCAATCTAAAGTTGGGCTTGGCAATCTTAAGGAGGTTCAGTCTTTGATGGGTGATTTTCGAGAATGTCGCGGCTTGTATGGTTATGGTTCCTTGTTGAGGACGCAGTCGGATGACTTCCATTTTCAAGGTGAGTTGGAGATTATGAAGAGAGGCATGGATGACAATGTTCATGCCGAAGCGCTGATTCCCCCAATCGAGGAAAGGCTATCGGGATTTTAGGATCCCATTCTAGTTTCCCACGATACCGAGGACGTCGCGACCGAGGCAGGTGATGGTGAGGAGCTGGATCATCTTGAGAGCGTGTTTGGAGATTCCAAGCTGGAAACTTTGATTTCTATTACAGCTCTTAGGTATTCTATGGGAAGATGTTTCTTCCTACTATGTATTTATGGCCATGTGTGGCTTTATGTATTTAGACTTTGCGTGGTCATGATTATGTATTTGTTGGGACTGGCCGTTAGTGGCTTTGAATCCCTGCTACTAGGATGCTTGTATTCAACTATGCTTTTATCTAATCGAGTATTTTAAGTATGATTGAATCGTTTTTATGTGCAGAGGGAAGAATACGAGTTGTAATCTTGTTTATAACTCTTTTTTATAGATCATCATGTTTGTGTGCTCGTCTTAGGATATTCGGAAACGTTTGAGTTTTCACGAGCGTTTAGATATGAAGGAAGAGACATGCTGTTAGGATCTCAGTTCCATGCCTTGAGACTTTAGAGACCAGTGTAATGGGTTTAGTGCAAGACCTAGGTTTACTTTCGGTTTGAAGGCTTTGTGCGGTGACTAATCCGCTATTTATTTGCCTGTTACAATTTTAACCTGATTTGTTTCAATTTAAAGTCTGTGACAGGTTCTCGGTTTATACGACTTGTATGGTAAGAATCGAGCATCAAAATGATATCCAAAATTTTTAGTTTTTTTTATAGCGCGCTATTTATCATAGTCAGATGTATGAGGACCAGTCCCTCAGGACTGGCCTAATGCGTTTGTTTAAGATGGCTAGCGTTCTCGGCGAGGCCAATCGACGAGCGGGTGAGGTTTATAGTCGCTGGTGGACTGTGATCGGGTATTTCTTTCAAATACTTTATGTGACGTCTCGATCGTTTTTTAATATAGTTTGAAGTTGATACAGGTCTGATATATTTTGGTCGAGCCGACCAAATGCTTTTACAAAATATAGATAGTGTGTTGCGGAAGTCTAATCCGGAGATGCTCAGATATGTTTTAGAACAAATGCTTTAATCACTTTGAAATGCTTTTCTTTTCGACAAAAGTTTGCGATATTCTAACTTTGTCGTTATTGAAAGATTTCAAAAATATTGGGTACAAAGTGAATATTCTAAGTATGAGAGTATAGAAATACTCGTATATGTACCCATTCCTCCCCCCCCCCTTTTTAGAGAGGGAGATAGATAAACTCGTCTCTCGATGAGGTGCCTACATACCCCTTTCGGGAATCAAGCCATCTCGCAGTTCTGAGTGTTGGTGAGAGTGTGTTTGCTCGGCTGTTGTAAATGCATCAATCTCTTTAATAGTTGGATCGGTGTCTTCTTCCGTGTTTCTCTCCTTTGGGTGGCTAAGAGAGTTAGGTTCTAAAACTTGTTGTTCTTGACTGTTGCAGGAGTTATGATTTGGGGGTGTTTTCCATGGCTGACGGAGTTGATTTTGCCCGTTTCAGTTTCACGATTGCGAGAGCTATATGCCTTAGTTTATGTTCCACTAGGAAGCAAGATCGCGACTGTCTTTGGCATCCTTAAATTTATGTGACTCCCGTAGGATTATGAAATTTCATTCCTAAGTGGTATGTCGATGGGACTTCTTGCATAGCGTTTTTCCAAGGTTCCCATGATCACGTTGTAGATTGCTGGTCGATCGACGACCGCGAAGATAACGATTTTACTTCTTTTGCGGTGACTGGAAAGTTGATTGATCCAATAGTCATTGCAGTTTCTCCCGAGAAACTGGTCAACGGTTTTGGCGTTGGTTCGACCTCTGCGAGTTCGACGCCCATCCGTGTCAAGGTATCGTGGAAGAATATGTTGACGGTGCTTCCGGTGTCAACCAAGATTCGGGCGACTTTTACGTCCCTTATCACTAAGTCGATAACGAGTGGGTCGGCGTGCGGTTGGTTGATGCTGGCTGTTTCTGCTTCCTCGAAGGTGATCGCACCGTTCTGAGTGTCGCATGATGCCATTGGCCACTTTGCACTTGTCTCAGCTTTCCGTTGGTAATATTTGATAGACGAGATGGTGTCGCTGTAGAACTACGACCCGCCAATGATCATGTTCACCCTGCGACGGTTGTTATCATTTCCTCTCTCGTCATGTCTCCTTCCGCGTTTCTCACCCGACTGATTCTCTCGAGGAGAGTTATCTGCCAGCGAAGTTCTAATGGTTTTCTGGGGCGGTCTGAGTCACAGATGAGGTCCTTACACTGGATATCTCGGAGATTTCTCCCGCTAGCGATTTTCGGCCAGTCTCGCTCCGAGAACTTTGCAATTAATGGTCGAATGGCCCTGGGTCTCATGGATATCGCAGAAGGTATTCTCGCCGTAACTCAATTTCCTGGTCCATGTGTTTTCCAAAGTTCGCCCTTGCTCTGATCCAGAATTGACGGCGTAGTTATGCACCCCCTGGAGAACATGCCCTTCGTGATGGACGTTTTTGTCGTTACGAAGGTTTTATTTTTAGACTTCTGGTCGTACCGTCTTTCCAGACGTCTTCGTCGCTTATGCTGTTCCGACAAAATCTTAGTTTCCTTTTCGATGATAATGTAATCGGTAGCTTTGTGGAGCGCGTCTTGAATCGTATGCAGCTTCTCGAGAGTAATCCACTTTCGGAATTTTGACTTGAACCAGAGAGAATTTCTCAGTGCATCGATGGCTGCTCTGTCGCTTATTCCGCTAACTCTTGCCATAATAAGTTTGAATTTGCTCATAAATTCTTGGAGGGGTTTGTCTTCCTTCTGGGATAAACTCCAGAGTTCGGCGTCGGAAGTTTCTTTGTTTATGAACATAGAGTACTGTTTGAGAAACTCCAAAGCAAGCTGGCGGAAACTCCCAATGGAATTTCGCTTAATCGAGAGAACCACCAAGCTAGTAGGATCTTCTAAGAATAGCAGTGATTTTTCCTTGTTTGTTCTAGTACTGCTGGGCATACACCTGAAAGAACAAAAAAAAAAATCTAGAAAGCAAGTAAAAAAAATATAATAACCTAGACTCAAGATTAAATCTAATGGTGGTCAAAGCTCCTGGAAAACGGCGCCAAAATTGATATCACTCAAATTATCGTAAAGAGTGAATTACTTTCTCAAATAAGAGGTTCAGTTGTAGTACTTAGAGATCAAATACACAAAGAGCTAGGGTACGCAATATATCTAATCATGATGATTAACCTATGTCGAAAATGTTTATATTAAAAGAGAGTGTTGAACAAGGTAGTTGTTTGGTTGATTTGAAGTGGTTTGTAACGATATTAGGAAAAAGCTAGACTTTGGGTTTCTATTCAGGTAGTAAGGATTATAGAGATATATGTGCTCAGTTGGAGGATATGATAGAGGTCAACTAGGGTACAATTCGATCTACGTGTCGCATTCTAGACTCATCTATTGACTAGATCTATTGGTCTCGTCTGGCGCATGTTGACCAATATAAATAAGTGTCGATCGATGACTCTATAAGAGTATCGATCAATACACCTTTCGCAAGCGTCGATCAATTATTCTATATGAATATCGATCGATCGCACTTCTATTCAAGCTTTGTGCGCGGGTTGATTTAATACTCACTAGGTTCCAAGATCAGCTGTCAACTTTTCTATCAATCCTAGTTCAATCAAAATTAGTTCAGATGACAGACCAAGCGGTCGCATTGTATATAATCATTCTAACATCAGGTTTCTAGTTAGCTACTCTAGAACACAAACATTAAGATCAATCATATTGATGAATATCACAACTTAACAATTCTATATTTGGGGTTAATCCCTCATAACCTATCTAAACCCTAAATTTAATGGTGGAACTACTCAGACATAGCTAAGCAATTCATAATAACAATAAGATAAGAAAACTGCATAGATAGAATAAATGAAACAAAAAAGTTCCAATCACAAGCTTGTAGAAGTCTTTAATATTCCCTCCAACTCTCTCTAACTTTTCAGGTATGAAAACAAGAATATGAAAAAGTACACTTTACCGCAACAAGTGGAAAAACTCGTCAAGGTCAATATTGTATTTTGGTAAAGACTTAGACTGCAAACCTTCTGGACTAAAATGTGTATCTGTGTGTTACGCCTATTGATCGATGTCACATGGTGTGCCTCGATCGATCATGATCTCTAAATGTCGACCTTTCGGTCTGCTTGATGGTCAGCTCGGTGAAATTCCTCTTGTCTCCAAAAAGAGTCTAAAATCATCACTTTCTTCCAAATCACTCATGAACCTATAAATATGATATATAGACTCTAAAATATAATAATTAGATCATAAAACACTTATATATCATGGCTGAAAGAGAGTAAATCCATGGCATATCACATTTCCGTATATTACAACTCAGGATGTTACAGGTTCCCCAGCTCATATTTCTTCCCTCACGACACTCAATTTCAGATCTTCGTTTTCAAAGGCATGATCATCAAGATCATCAATATCAGAGTCTCCTTCCATTGTTCCCATCACTCATTCATTGTTTTTATCAATCTCTTCTAAGAAAACAGAATAAATGCTATAATTTCTCTTCATACAACAATGTAAGACTCAGTTGTAGAGCTAAATGGTTCAGTCTCTTCGTGTGAAACTATCAAATTTGAATAACAAACCATTAATGAACTTCAGAAATAATCTGACTATGAAATAACATAATTAAATAGAATTACAAGCTCAAAACTCCCCAATTTCTTTCATATCCAGATGCACAACAAGTTAGGCTAAGTACTTTCACAACAATATCTCTGAGACTAGGAGTTGATGATCCATAATTATACAACTAATCAGCAATACATAAACACAAATGAGATTGAATTAGTTTAGAAATGGTAATAACAAAACAAAGCTAAACGTATTGTACTATTTTATCTGGTGCTTTCATCTCCCTTTGCCTTGTTTCCATGATATGCCCAAAAAGACTAGTAGACTTTTAAAACAAATCAAGCTCAAGCATCACCTTATCTTGAATTCTATTGTCCGGAACAAGCTTGTTGATACAGTTGTATAAATCAGTTATAACTTTTGCACAACACACGTCTTCAGAATTGGCGTAGTGGATATCTGGATTAAAGAAGTATCGTGCTGCAAGAAGAGACTAATGAAGTTGTCAGTTCCACCTTCTATCAATGATCTCAAACACATTCACATACTAATCTTGCTTCATACTTTTTTATCGATGTCCATAACAATATATGTGTATCTCATAGCCGGTTTCGTTTCTCCATCCAAATCCTAAGCACCTTACTAGTGGACCAATCAGCTTAAGAGCATAAGCAACAGTCATCCATAAGCCTTGTAAAATGTACTGCCTTAGTTTCTTTGCCCATACTTCCCCTAGTCATTTGCTCTTGTTTTAATCATCAGATTTGACCATCTTCTTCAGGTTTGACTGTTGAATGTAAAATAAAGACATGGTAATGAATGAAGTATCAAACCTTGTCACAACTCACAGCTGGTTGATGGAGATTGTGTTTGGTGAATCTCTTCACCATGTTCACAAGAGACACACGACAATAAACGTACGTATTCATGAAGATATACTTTTTCAAAGCCTTCTCCACGCCCTTCAACTTCCCAATGTCTTCTACCATGAGATCAAGACAATGTGTTAAACAAGGAGCCATTAGAGGTTTGGATGTTTAACCTCTAGGAATTTCTCTGTAATTCAATTAAACTTTATCATTATATTATAACAAATTTATGAATGTAAAAAATCAAGATTAAAAACGAAATGTTACTAACTTTTACGTATTTAGAAGCATTGTTTGTGACCACTTAAACAACATTATTCTCACGAACCTCTTCAACCATCTCATGAAATAGTTTGAAAAACATTATTACATCTTTCACAACGTCTGAGGCTTCATTAGACTTTATGAAAACAAAACCGTTAGAAGAGTGAAAAAGTTAAATATGTCCTTCTAGGCCACTGAGTCATGCCATCCATCTGACACTATAGAACACCCTTTACATGCCCACTCATGCTTGAATTAAAGAAGCATACTTGAGTGTCGGCAGCTTCCTTCTGAAGAAGAAGGAACTCTTAGCGCATGCATACTAGGTGATTTTAAATTCATTCCATACTGCTCAATCAACTTTATCATCTATTTGAAAGAGTCACACGTGACAAAGTTAAATGGAATGCATGCATCATATAACCATCTCGTTACTCCAGCACAAACCTTGTTCCTTAGATCTTTGTCACAAATTCCCAATTTATGCTACATGTCCTTCCTTATGTCAGAAGGAGTTGAAGTGACAAAAATGTTCACAGAAAACATATAGTTAAAATACATGTTTAATGGTCTAGCAAACCTTGTTCATCATGCCAATAATAGAGAAAAGAAATTATATACTTTTCCAATGAACATTTCTTGTTCCTCTTTGTTAGTGTTAGCTCTCTGCTCAAGCTCCATATCGACCTCGCTATCATTAAAGACAATTTTATAGTGCAAGCTCTGAGCTGCTATTTACTTAGCTTTTTGATTGCTTATTTTTGCTTCTAAACTCTCACATGCTGTGGAAATTAGGATACACCTTGAAACTTGTGTTACCTCCAACCAAGTGTTGTTTCAGACGTGAAACACCTCCATTAGTTTCTTCCATGTAGAAGATACACTTCCATTTGTTGTTCCATGCTTCCTTCATGGATCAATTTGTGATGCTCCTTGTTGAGATGATACACCTTGTGTTGAGCCTCCTTGGGATGATTCTCCAATCTCATACATGATAAAACTTCATGTAATTGTACCCAACAACTTCGGACCATCTTGTTCATCCTTCCAATGAATTTTTGACAACCCATCTGCTGTTTTGTTGTTAATCCCCGCTTTATAGACTATGTCAAAATCATAGTTTAATGATTTTGTAAGCCATTTATGATAGTCTAGTGATACTTCACGTTCGTCAAACAAGAACTGTAAGCTCTTCTGATCCATATGAACTAAAAACTTTCTCTCTGAAAAATAGTGTCTCCATTTCTGTATTGCCAAAATGATCGCCATTAACTTCCTTTCAAATATTGGTTTTAACTGTTCCGTTTCTGATAACACTTTACTGAAGTACGCCACTGGTTTTTGATGTTTCATCAGCACATCACCCAAATCAAATCCAGTACCGTCTATTTCGACACAAAATTTATCTTGAAAATATGGCAACATAAGGACTGGTGCTAAAGCCACTGTTGTTTTAAGCTTATTGATATGTCATGAATTTTCCCCACTTTTAACCATGATTTATATATGTTTTTGAGGATACTTTTAGTGTCTTTTTAGAGCTTTTACAGGTTCAGGTACTTAATGGTGTAAACTAGCCATTATGGAGCTAAAATGGAGACTTTAAGAAGATATGAGTAAAACGATGTTAGAGCCATCGGTCGACAGAAGATACACCATCGACCGATAGAAGATCACCAGTATCGAGCGATTGAAGACATTCTCCATCGGTC
>JABAYD010016170.1:0-17580 GCA_014822095.1 Diplotaxis tenuifolia
TTGACTTAGGAGCCTTGAAAACTCCTAACATCAGATCATTTGATTAATTAGTTAACATGTCATATGTGATTATTTATATTAATCAATCAAATATATACCAAACATATCTAATTTAAATTTTATTTAAATTTATAATAAATTCAGTTGAGAAAAAAATCTAGCAAATCTTACTAAAAGTTTAATTTTTTTATAAATATAATTAATTTGGTATATAATATAATATAATACTATTATATATTAATTAAATTTACTCTAAAACATAAATATATATTTTATTCTATTTGTTTTAATTCCATATTATATTCTATATTGTATTAGAGTATAATTACTCTATGAATGAAATAAAATAGATAAATTTGCTAAATTAAATTTTATTTTAAACTTTATTCACTTAAATACTATAAATTACTTAATATAACATATTTGATTATTTACATTAATAAATCAAATATACACCAAATATACTGAAAAAATAGATTTAAATTTTATTTTTAGCTATAACAAAATCAGTTGAGAAAAAATCTAACAAAATCTTATTAAAATTTTAAATATATTTTATTTATAAAATCACACAATAATTAATTTCTTAATTAAAATTATAACACATTAATATTATTTAAATTTTACTATCAAACAAAAATAAAAATTCTATCTTTTTATAAATTTCATACTATAGTATATATTATATTAAAAGTAAAAGTACTATATGAATATAAAAATATATAAACTTGGTAAATTAAATTTTAAATTTATTTCTAAATAAATAAACTATTGTTCACCATTAGAAGGATTAACATACATAATTTAGGTATAATTTATACAAAATGTTAGCATACGTTAAGTTTTTATATCTACAACTATATTTTATTTTTATTTAATTTAAAACTCAAAATAATTTATTATCTTAAAATGATGATATAAAAAATACAATAGTATATAATTAACTTTTATTTCATGGGATATTTTAAAAAATAGGATATCAGAAATTTTTTATACAAATGATATTAATGAAAAATATTTTAACTACTTAATGATTTTAATTATGAAATAATATGATGAGAAAATATAAAAATATAACGAAAATTTTATAGATAATGAATTAATTTTGTAACAAAAAAAAATAAACTCATATAAGCTTTCGTAATCAAAAGTATTTAGCACTTTTCAAAATATTTATTGACCAAATATACAGTATTAAAAATTTTAAACTCAAAATAAAAAAAATCTAAATTATGAAAGATAAAATTATAGATGCTAAGTGCTTTTTAAATGGAACTCGAAAAAACAAATCTTATGTAAAAAAACAAAAATCATGTAGTATTTTGCAATTTTAATCTAATAAAAAAATAATCAGAGAACTTAGTATCATAACATCCAAAATATCTTTATATTGAGAAAACTTACTAAATAATATCATATATGCTACTATATATAAATTTTATCAAAATAATATGGTTAAATTAGTTAAAGAAAATAATATAATTCTTTACAAAATTCAAAATATCCTAAAATGACATGTTAAAGTCCTATTTTAAACACAAAATGGAAATATAAATTAGCCTAAATAAATATTATCTTATAATATAGCTAAATAAAATTTAAAAAAAAAAATTGAATGCAACTTAGAGAATTTTGTTAAAAACCTATGCTAAAGGAGATGTTCTATTTGATTATTTCTAATTATGAATTTATTGTACTTACTCAAAATATATTAGCATGTATTAAAACAAAAAAAACATTATATATTAATAATGTTGAATAACAAAGTGGTATATATATATAAACAATAAGATTACAATGTTACATAACATGACACAAAAAATAAGTTATATATTTACTTTTTTACGTTAATACAAAATGTATTTATTTACAAATAAAATATATATATCCGCACGAACGTGCGGATCAAAACTTTATTTTATACATTAAAACATATTTTAAAATAAATAAATCTAAAAAAATTTATGTAAATTAATATCTCTATAAATTAATAAATTTTAATGTTTCTCTATTATTAAATTATACAGGTTATACTGTATAAAGATTATAAAAGTTTTTATTTGTGTGTGTTGTGTTGCGCTTACACAACAAATGATAAGAAAATATGCTGGTGGCTAAGGATGATTGGAAAAACGTTTGTAGAGACGTTAGGAAGAAACTACAAAGGGTCAATGCCCGTTACAATATTTTCAGTAATCTGGCACACGGGTGCGAAAATCCTGGAACCGCAAGAAACGGAGCTGCGTTATCATGCTAAGAAATGAAGCATTTGCTATTCAATTTACCAAAAAGTAAATAAAAATATAATTCTTTTTTTTTCAAAATTTTTTTATTTTCTTATCTTTAGATTTAAAAATTAATAAGATATTATCAAAATATTCTTATCTTTACACTCAAATTAACCTTCTTCATTAGAAACCCATGAAATTTAAAAGATCTTGTTAACGATATCACTTATTTTATCCCTAATATATATATTAAAATCATTAATAATTGAAACTAAACTTTATAAATAATTTAAGTTTTTAATAATCATTTATTTTATCCATAATATCCACATTTTTAGTGGATAATTTTCTTACAAAAATAGACTTCAAAAACTAAAATGACTCATATAACATTTTTTTAATTTTGAAATTTTTTTTTTTTTAATTTTTAATAATTTTAAATACTATCTCTAAAACTCTACTCAACTCTAAATTATAAAATATAAACTTTAAACCCTAAACCTTAGATCTTAAACTTTACTTCTTAACTCCAAACCTTAATGTCTAGATTAATTAACCATAGGTGTATAAGTGTGTATTTACATCTTTTGATAAATCATTTAAGTCTATTTTCATCATTTTTATTGTGACAAAAACGTTTTTTACGTTTATCCTAGGTAATTTCTCTTTTTTAGTTTGAATTTATTTTTTTAATAATTTTAATGTTCTAATAACTTTTTACTTTTTAATAATTTAATGATATTTCAGAGTTTATAATATTTGAAATTGTAAATAAATTAGCTTAAATATTTCATTTTAATAAAATTTCAAAAATAAATTTATTTTTCACAACTTGTTCACAGCTCACAGCTCATGTTACATTTCACAGCTCTCTGCTCCTGCTACAACTGCTTTCAGCTGCCGCTCCCCTCTCTGCTTTGCCACTCACGCACTAAAAGCTTGTTGACCTTTATTCCAGCTTTATTTATTAAACTAAATCTTAAATCATTTCCAAAGTTCGTAACAAGTCAGGTGTATTTGTAATTTAAAATATAACTAACGAGAATTTTATAATTTCCAGAATTTGTTTTTTTTTGTTGATGGCAAAATAAAAAGAAGTTGACCATGGTTCTAACCATGTAAATGTGGAATATATATTATCTAGTTTTCTCTTTAAAACAAAAAAAAAAAAATCAATGCAAATCAGTTAATTTTTTAATGTTTTTGGGCATTTCTATTTTCTTGATTGTTTTATTATTGCTAAAAAGTGTTTAAATATATCTTTAGTTTGCTTTAGAAATATTAAATTCTATGATAGTATTTGTTATAATTTTAAAACAATTTCTTAGTATGAAATATTAGACATATGGAGTAATTATATATGGTCCTCTTTCAATTTTAGTGTTGGTTTTACTGCACCGTTTTTGTTAACAAATTTGAGTGATTAACTGTGCCTTGAGTAATTATATTATCCTTGTACCTTTTTTTTCCTCTTCATCTGATCACTATTCTAAGTTATAGAGTGATTAACTGATTGCCTTGAATAATTTAAAACAAATAAAATAATAATAATAATACTAATAATAATAATAATAATAAAAATAATAATAATAATAATAATAATAATAATAATAATAATAATAATAATAATAATTGATCAGCATTTGTGAGCTCTCTCTTACAGCCAGGCTGATAAGCTCTCTCACAAAACTGATGGCAATGTTTTATTCTTGTTTTGGCACATCAAATTTTAGTCTCGTTTAAATAAATTTAGCTCATGTAAATTTCCGTTTACTAATAAATTTAAAATTTCAGTAAAAGTTTTAATAAGACCAATAACATTGATGATCGAGAAATTAGTTGATGGTTTTATTTCTTTAGAACAAAAATCAAGACTTCTATGTTACCTTAAATTTTGATAATTTACATACCTATTTCTTCTAAGGACCATTAATATCAAGACAATTCAGATAAAAGAAAATCAACTGTATGTTTCTTGTAGGTATATCCCATCATATACTAAACTGGTTCACAAAAAGGTCCAAGCTCCATGTAGATTCTGGTGGTGAACTTGGACCTTTTTGTGAGCCAATTTAGTATATCTCATGGGATATACCTATTAGAAACATACAGTTACTTTCCCTTTATTTTCTGAGTTTATTTTAAAGTTGCATGCTAAACTAAACTAAAAATCCATAATTGTTTTTATTAATTCATAATTCTCTCTCTTCTTACACCTCTATCCGAGAGAGAAAGAGGGAGGAGAGAGAGAGAGAGAGATCCGGGGTAACCTTTGCTTAAGTAGTCATCAAAGCTCATACTAAGCCAGATGGAACCTTTGTCGATTATGAAGCCGAAAAGTTGTTGAGGTCTACAAGAAAAACAAGTAAGCCAATTTGATCAGCCTTGAGACATATGACATTGAGAACTCTATTGGGAAACATCCAGTGCTATCACTAGAAGAGGATAATGAGTTGTTTATTTAGGTCAGTTGTTTCATTTATGTTTTTACATTTACAGCCTTTACCATTTACGTTTTTACATCTAAGTCTTTAATTGGTATTGATGGTCACTTTTATTTAAGATTCCGAGTTATCATTACACACTTTATTTAGGATTTTTGAGTGTTTAGTATTATGTTGAGGAGTTTATTTTAGGATTTTGAAACTTGATTGATATTGATATTCTTTCACACTTTTGTTTCTATAGTAAACTTTCACAAACAACAGAGGACATACTTTGGTATTGGAAGCTTGAAGAATTAGCTTAAGGACAAACCAAACGACCCAAGAAGCTTCTCTTCTTTCATGCAACACAACACCAGCTTCAAGGTGCTAAACGCCAACTTGAGTAAGAAGCTTCCCTTATTGAAATGGCTGAGGAAGAGTGTTTCCGGTTTGCTTCTCTTGCTGCAAAGGCTGAGGAAGAGCGTTCCAAGGTTGAATCTGCTCGACAGTCTAGGATCGAACAAATTGAGAAGTACATGTCCTCAACAGACCTGTGATTCTTGGACTTCATCTCCAAAGAATAAACTTCATCTACTTGTATTGATGAATAGGTCTGGCCTTTTAGCCTATGCTATGTATTTTTTATGAACTTAAATTTTATTTTGCATGTTTTTAACTTGAACAACTCATGTGTTGGAGTTGTTTTAAGACTCTAAAACTCTTGTCTTTTATATTTGTATAATCATTTAAGCCGCAATACTACACACTTGTGGGACATATATCCTACTGTGGGTTACCTCACGAGCATCCTATGGACCATCTTGAGAGGTTCGAGGATCTTACCGCTACTATTAGAGTCAATGGAATCCCTGAGGATTATCGACTTTGTAAGCTCTTCAAATACTCACTAGCTAGAGAAGCTTCACATTGGCTCAAGCAGCTACCACCAGGATCTCTTACATCCTAGATTGACATTAAGAACGCATTTCTACTCAACTTCTTCGATGAAGCGTGTGCTGAAGAACTGAAAAGCAATATTGCTACATTCACACAGAAGCCTGGTGAGTCTCATGGATCAGATTCAAGTTCTATCAGCGAGATTTTCCACACCATGGGTTCAATGAGGTACAATTACTTAGCACCTTCTATAGAGGTATTGCCTTGAGATATCATATGTTTCTTGATACAGCAAGCGAAGGCAATTTCAACACTAGGAACCCATAACCAGCTGTGAGACTTATAGAGAACTTAGCTAACAGCAGCAACACCAAAAACATTGACTCTAGGAGGTCTGATGGAGCTCTAGGGAATGAGCAGTTGGAGGAGCTGAAGGCTAAGTTAGATGTTGTTAACAAGCTCCTTAGAAAGCAAGTATGCTCAAATGAGGAAGCAGAAGTTGTAGATGATGAGTTTGAAGAAGATGTGAACTACATTGGAGGAACTGGATTTCAGAAATCTTGAAACCAAGATGAAAACATGAACTTCAATGGTAATGGATAGAGGAATAACTCCAACCATAACTCACAATATCAGAAACCCTACAGCAACAACAGAAACTACGCAAACTCCTCTTACCAGAATCCATTACAAAACAAAGAGAGTAATTTAATGAGAAGTTTTTGAGGGACAGCAAAAGCTTGACCAAGTTCTTGAGGGACAGCAAAAGCTTACTGTGGATTTTAATGGGCAGATAGATGTTATGTACACCAATCTGAACACCAATATTGAGACCTTAGGAACTCAAGTGAAGAACCTTGACACACACATGGTTCAGACTGGAAAAGCTGTAAGAAGGCAAGAAGCCTTGAATAGAGAGGTAGGGGATGAAACAGGAAACACCACGTCAATGCCATATTAAATGATGATTTTGGCAAGTGGTGAAGCATGAGAAGCTGCAAGGAAACGATTCTGAAGATGAACACTCACATAATTTTGCAGAAACAGTTTCGTATCGATCGACACCAACACTGGTGTATCGATCGTCTATCTATGAAATGGATCGATCGGCACAATTTTCCGTACGTTGATCGATATTGTTTGATGAATTGCCTACGGAGTGCAGAGCGGTCAAAATTTTGGCAGATGAAGAGTTTCACAACCAAACACCCACATCTCCCCCCCAGCCCGTTTCGACCTATCATATATCGATATCTTGAATCAGAAATTGATCGCCAAGGGGATGCCGATGTCGATCGACATACCTCTGTCAGCATCGATTGATACGAACCTCTTACATACCGAGTGCGACTACCACGTATTGACGTATCATGGATCAATGCACTCAGACCACCGACCAAACTATAACTTAACCCACCAGTTACCAGCAGCAAACCTTCAGATATTACACAGGAGCCTATGGAAGTTGATAAGGCTACCATAGGGAGAACATTAAGGAAACGGAAAGAAACAAATCCTAAACATCTGAAGAGAGAGCCTAGTAGCAAGGAGATGGATGGTTTCACTAAGAGAGTCCTTAAGATCCCACTGAATAAATCTTTTGAAGAGATCTACTTTACCCACAATTTGTTGATGTTCTTCAGAGCAACAAGGGAAACTGAGGAGGACATTAGGAAAATGTTGCATCATGTCAGGGAGATGATGAATCAAGGGATCACCACACTAAAGAAGAAGAGTGGCCTTGGGAAATTTGTAGTACCATGCAGGATAAAAGGTATTGACTTCCCACATGCATTATGTGATACATGAGCATCAGTCAGCATCATACCTAAGGTTATGGCAGACCAGATGGGTCTGAAAGTAGAACCTTCAGAAGAATCTTTCACTTTTGTGGATTGTTCTCAAAGAAACTCATGAGGTATCATCAAAGACCTTGAGGTGCAGATTGGTAAAACCATAGTTCATGTAGATTTTCATGTCCTAGATATCAAGCTAAACTGGAATTCAACCCTCCTACTTTGAAGAGCATTCATGGCCACCGTAGGAGCAATTTGTTACACGAATTCCAACAGGTTATGCCATACTCTAGTCGATTCAAACATATGACCCAGTTTGTGTTTTTAAATAGCAGGTCAACTTATTGGAGACTGGAGACAATCATGTATGCATCGCCGTATGCCATTGTGGAGCCGAGTATGAAACCGATTACACAAGATCGATCGATACGCACACGCTCTCATCAACCGACACAAGTCACATGGAGACAAACAATATTCATACTGACACATCCATCGACATGAACCGAACACGTGAAACCCTACCGGATCACTGCTACCCCAGCTTCGCCTTTCAAACCACCCGATCACAAGAAAAATTTTCCATAGGCAGCTAGGCAGACAGCGTTTCTACGAAAGTTTTGCAATCGATACTTCAATCAACCCTGAAAGGCATGAAGAAGCGCACGATGAAGACTATGAAGAAGAACGTGCCGTTAAGATTCATGATATCCTTGAAGAGGATAGAGTTATGGAGCGCTCTTACAGACCGCAACCATCAAAATCGATCGACATGTGTACTACCATATCGATCGACATGCCACCTAAGTCAGCAAAACTGACACACAAATCGATCGATACTCTAGATGCCGCATCGCTCGATTTTAAGACAACCAAATTCAACAGAATCAGAAATTGTCCAATCGTAAAAAGGCAAGAGAATGGTATATAAGGGATCTTGCAGATACAAGGATTATTCATACCAAAGAAGCAGAAAATATGAAAGAACCCAGAACAATCTCGAGGCAAAGCAAGAAGGGCGCAAGCTACAACCTTCCACACGAAATAAGCAGAAATGCAGCAACTGACCTACCTAAATCGACCGCCATCAAACAATAGGAATCGATCGACGCCGTAAAAGCACCATCGATCGACCTAAACTCTAACCCTAACTCTTTCTTTAAATAATGCTATATAGATACTAGTTATCTTACTGCAAATGAGTTTGGTTTTTTCAAGGACCCAAAAGGCCACGGACAAACCATGGATGGAAGGATTATCCAAGCATCCAGAGAGGACATAACAAACATTCTCAAGATGGCTAATAGAAATTGCAACCTACCACATCATCCCTCGATTGACCGAGCACGACCGATATCAACCGACAACGAGATCTTTCCGTCGATCGATAGACACCATCACACGTCGATCGATACCTACCCAAAACGTGGATTACGCGACAATAACCGACATGGAGTCAAAGGATTTCACTGGGAGAAGAAGGATGAATATGGAGTATACCGAGATGAGTTTGGGTATGCAAGAGGATTTAACGGTGATATAATCAATATCTCTAAAGATGATATTATAAGCCTTTTGACTAGGGCGTCTATGGGTGAGTACAACTACATATGTCTTCCAGAACATACAGCATCATTCACACAAACCAAACTAGTACCAGAGATCTACACAAAGGATGAGATTGATGAGATGGTATATGGGATTTGTGGAGCTCAAGATAGAAACATAGAAGAGATGAAGACGAGGATAACAATGTCTACTACCCCTTGGAAACATATGTAGATTAGCTTACCACCAGCATGGAAGAGATAAAAGGAGAACTGGCCGAGTTACGAGCGCAACGTGCAGAGGAAGAAGATGCAGTCGCATCGATCGACACAGCAGTTGACGCGTTGATCGACGCGAGGCAACAGCCATCGACCAGCCATGCAAAAGTCAATATGCTGGAGGGAAAGATAGACCATTGGGAAGAAGGGTACCTAACCAATAAGATCACCGAGTTCTACGACCCTCTCAACAACAATGTTACCTGGTTAAGTTCGAAGATGGAGTTGATGCAGAAAAACATGGATATGCTCCTTGAGAAGGAGAAGAATAGAAAAGACAAGTCGATCGACATAACAACCTACACATCGATCATGAAAGATTCGAAGGATTGGAGGATCGACTGAACACTTGTGAGGATGACGTAAATCACCGTTACAATTCCCCAACTATGCGTTACTTCGACATGTTAGCTAACCATATAAATGGGATACAGAAAGAAGTCGACACCATCCATAATCAACTTGATTTTCACTTTGCAGGCTCGACATCGATCGACAAGCACACTCCAAATCGATCAATACTAAGAAGCTACCAGCACAGAAGTTCTACACAAGAGCAAAAGTTGATCAAGTCATAGACAGAGTTTAAAAAGCTCTGGACACTGTTGAGGACAGACTTGACAGGAGGTGTGATGATATACACTTCCCATTCACCAACATCAATGGGTACATGGAGAAACACAGACGCTGCAGAAGGAAGTAAAGGCAGTTCAAGACAACTTGCATGCCATCCTGAGACGTCAAAATCGATCGACAGAGTGACTACCAAATCGATCGACAGAGCCGATTCAAAGAGCATCACTTGTCGCATCAATCTACACCGTGTATACACAAAACCGAGAGCAGCTATTACAAGTTTAGCAAAGCATGCTTGATTCAGTGCATAAAGAATTACAAGAGTTTTCAGCATACACCCTTGATAAGATTGGGAGGCACAGTTTCAGCATTGAATACCTTGAGGATAGGCTACAAAATATCTCAGATGCAGTAGTAAAGATGGATGACAGATGGGCCATAGGAGATGAAGCCACAAGAAGCTTCATGGCCACTTGGTTCAGAATCAAAAGAAATGATGTGGATACTTGTTTCCTAACAAGTAGTTGCTTCTCCACACACTAGCTCAAACACTTCCAAAGTCAAGCTAAAAGACTATAACAAAGCGCTGAGTGGGAGACAACCAACTATTAGGTATTTTCATTTTCAACTTTGATTTTTCGTTTTTACTTTATGCAAAAAAAGATCCGAGTAGAAAGATTGCTTCTTATTGACCAACGAAAACATGCCGACCCAATCGACAGCGCGACACCCGAGACGATCGATGCCACGTCATCCGCATCGATCAATATTGAGTACGATCGATATTGAGCAACACCAGAGAAGACTTTTGATTTTTTTTTTCATCCATCCGGCTTAGTTACACTGGAGATAGTGTAACTTAAGTCTGAGGAATGTATACTGATATTTACTTTACTTTTTGAGTCTTATGAAATTGTTTTCAAATTTTTTTTATTTAAAGTTCAAGAAATGGACTATGAACTTTCTGATTTTTACATGCTATATAACCACTCTTTTGGCACAATTCTAGATTTGCTTGTCACATATGGTACAAAGGATGCTAAAGTGGATCAACATGTCAATCATCCATACTTGCTTAGATTGTTCGAATGAATCAAAACTAGCCTCCAACGCTAAACTTGACACAAATCGCTTGTCTTGGGGCTTGAGATACACTGGATTGGATTCCTCCTTAAGGTCTGAAATGTATAAGTTTGTAAGTTTTTGGTTTCCTTCCCCTCTCTTCAGCATCTAAAAAAGGAAAGATGAAATGATTTCCTGAGACGCAGAGGGGTATGTACATTACCTATGACCTCACTATTCTAATTCAAAGGAATTATCACACTTCGATGAAAGTGAGAGAAAGGTAAATTATCAATGATCCCATTATTTGACTACATCGTTGTCAAAAAGAATATAAAAAGAAAAAGTAAACCAATAAAATGAACAAGGTAGAATGCATTAGCACCCATCTCTGTTCATTGGCATTGAGTTATAAAAAGATCCAGAGAAGAGAGATACAGGGAGAAAAGAAACCAGTATGAGACTACCTGTTTACTCAGATACCTGGTTGAGAAAGAGTCTATGTGTCCTTTGATCGATACTCCCAAGATAAAGCCTACATATTTATTTTATGTTAAGAAATGAGGTTAGTTAAGGGAATGTTAGACAATATTTTCTAAGTTGTTGGATAGTTGAAGTTGGTGCTAAGCTAGGATATTGCATAATGAACTTTTGTGATTATGATTTCTTAGATGTGGATTGCAATAATGATTTCAATGTTTTAAAATTTGTGAGTCCCTGCTGTTTTCAAACTTCTTTCAAAGAGACTACCTATTTGTTTTGCTTGAGGACAAGCAAAAGGGTAAGTCCGGGGGAGTTGATATACCATGGATTTGACCTACTTTTAATCATGGTATATAAGTGTTTTAATATCTAATTACTACATTTTAGAGTACTATAAGGATATTTATAGGTTCATGAGTGATTTGGGAGAAAGTGATGTTTTTGGAGCATTTTGAAGAGTATTAGAAGATATCATCTGAAACTGAATATCGACCCTTACATAAGGTCGACATGGAGAGTTTATAATTGATCGATGAACACCCTGTGACATCGATCGACACCAAAGGAACATAAGTCCAAAATGTGACCCAACCGACTTGAAGCCCACGACTTCACCAATTTACAAGTCTACCCTGACGAGTTTTAACCTACGTATTTATACTTTGCCAAAGTGTTTAGGGAAAACAGAGGGCAAACAGAGCTTTCTTGAATTCTTATTTTCACTACAACAGGTTTTTAGGATTTATAGGTTTGGAGAGAAGATCCAGAGAGATTTGTGATTGGAACTCCATTACTTCTACTGTTTATTTATCTATGCAATTTATTTACCTTGTTTGTGTTATGTATTACTTAGACATGTCTGAGTAATTCACATGTTAGGTTTAGAGTTTAATTAGGTTAAGTGATTAGCCACAACTATAGAATTTCTAGTGATATTCATTGATTAGGATGTTCTGAATGCTTGTTTTCTAAAATTGCTACCTAGAAACTTGATATAAGGAATTAGGATGTTTGAGCAACCTTAAACAATACTGCCCTGAATTTATCACGTCAAGCTCTTTATTGTTAGAGTTAGCGATAGCTAATCTAGGAATACTTAGTGAGCCTTATTTAACTCGTGCGTAAAGCTTAACTACAAGCGCGTCGATCGATATCCCTATAGGATAATCGATCGATAGAGCGAAAGGTGCATCGGTCGATATTAGTCAATAATAATCGATCGACACTTCTATTGATCTGACATCTTTTAGCCGGGTCAGCCTTGGTGGGTCTCTAGTTATAGATAATAGACTTATTTCAAACATGCGAACGCTGATGAATTTGTTATTATTGTGTTGAGCTCTTTAATATCTTGCAAACAATTGTTAGCACCTATAGGATTATAATCTCAAAACATGAATATAAACCCTAAGTCTAACTCCTTTCATTTAAGCATCAAAACCCTCAATCGTCATTAGTAGTGTGATAGCCCTGACTAATCTAAACTGTCTTTTATTCTGCAATTTACTTTAAATCAATTAAAACCAAGCTAGCCTAGATTTATATTAAATTAGATTTAATTGGTTCCATAGCTCCTCGTGATTCGATCCCTAAGTACTACAACCAAACCTCTTATCTGAAAGAGTATTCACTATTTAGGGTAATTTGAGTGAGATGAGAAGTTGACAGATCCTGGAATGTTACTTTCATAGAGTTGTGCAAGTTGGAAAAATTTTAGAAATATTTTTAATAGGTTTATCGAAAGTAGTGAATGCCCTAGTTCATAAGGTTAACCTAATATACTCTTAGTATATAAGAGGAGCTCGTGTTTTCTCTTGTGTTTACTCCAAGTAAGCAAATTGTAAACTTGATAGAGAGAGAGAGAGAGAGATGGAGAGAGAGAGATGTGCTAGATCTTTGTACTTAAAATTATAGTGAATTTTCTCCTTGCCAAGCCCTAGAGACATAACCATTTTAGGTTAACCATGGGTAAACAATACTTGTGTCTATCTTCAACTTTATCCTGCATTCTTCTTCCCGTAATTTTCAAACTCAAACTTTCTTACTTACGTCGTCAAGTTTGTCAGAGAATGTATCAGCGAGTTTGTGTGGTTGACTGTTTGTGCAATTGTTGTGGTTTCATCAAAGTGGTATTAAAGCAATCTATATTCGCTGTGGTTTAACAAAGTGGTATCAGAGGCTTGGTTGGTGCCGTTGTCAATGGAATGCAAGAATTGAGATGAAGCAGTTTGATGGTATGGGAGACTTCTCATTGTGGAAGAAGAGGATGATTACGCATATGTCTGTCTTTGGTTTAAAGGATGTATTAGAAGAGTCTACGTCACCTTCTGTATCAGCGAATCGAAAAGATGAAGACGAAGATGTTTACTAGGATCGGTTGTTGAAAGAGGAAGTTGAAAGTATTGAATGGTCAGAGAAGGCGAGTTGTATACGTTGGATGCTTCTACATGGTCTACACTGGAGAGATTATATATTTCAAAGACTCTGCCGAATTGAATTCACTTGTAACACAAATTCTATACCTTCAAGATGGTCGATACTCGGAGTATGGATGAGAATATTGATGACTTCTTGAAGATTGTCTCTTACCTGTCAAGCGTGAATGTAACTGTGTCAGAGGAGGTACAAGCGATTCTCGCTTCCATCACGGTTCAACTCTCTCAAGGAAACACTAAAGTACGACAAGGATACCTTGTCGTTGGAAGAGGTGACAAATGCAGCAAGGTCTAAAGATCAGGATCTAAAGCCTCTACTGCCTCACATGATATTGGTGAAGGACAATATGCTAGAGGAAGTATTGGGAAGAAGGACCCCGTGAGAAAGATAAGAGCAACTCTTGATCGATCTCAGGGTCTAGGATAACTTATTAGTTATGCAAAAAGCAGGGGCACATTAAGATAGAGTACTATGCCTACAAAAAGAAGTATGGCAGGGGAGAAGATTAAGCTGACGTAGCCGTTGTGATATATCATGATTCAGAGGATGATGCTCTGTCGGTCGCAGATATGTGGCATCATCATAAGTGGGTGATTAATTTTGGATGTTTCTATCACATGACGTGTAGAAAGGATTGGTTTCACACATTGCAAGAGTTGGCATCATGACAGTTTCTTCTTGGTAATGATTGTGCGGTTGGAATGCAAGGTTATGAAGGTTATGTTAAGATGCTGGCGAATGTCACGTATATTTCTGAATTAAGAAAGAACTTGATCTACTGGAACCTTGGATGTATCAGGATTTTGCATAGTGGTGGACATGGGAAGACTAGATTTTACAAGTATGGTAAACTAGCTCTTCAGTGAACCTTGTCTAGGTCATTGTCATGTTAGATGGTGAAAGTTTGTTAGGCGAAGTAAACAGCAGTGTCAAGAAAAAACCATCTATGGATGAGATAGTCTTGTGGCATAGACATCTTAGGGGCATGAATATGAAGGGTCTACAGATTCTAGCCAAGAAAGAAGTGATAACTAAGAGGAAGATTGGAGTTTTGGAGTTTTGTGAGAGCTGTGTGATGGGAAAGAAGAAGAGATTAAGCTTCCAAGTCAAGAAACATGATACATGTGAAGCTCTCAGGTATGTACATGTTGATTTATAGGGATCTCTAAATGTGACGCCAAGTCTGTCAAGGAAACATTACTTTTTGTCTATAATCAATGTTTACACAAGGAAATCTGGGTATATTTCTTAGCTACTAAAGGAGAAGTCTTTAGTAAATTATGTGAATGGAAGAAGTTGGTGGAGAATCAAGAAATGATGTTATTTTAGAACAGACAATGGACTTGATTTCTGTAACACATAGTTTGACAACTTTTATAAATAACATGGAATCAAGAGACATAGGATTTGTGCATATACACCCCCAACAGAACGGTGTAGCTGAACGTATGAACATGACTCTGATGGAGAAGGTGAGATGCTTTCTAGTTAAGTCGGGTCTAGAGGAATATTTCTGGGTGGAAGTAATGTCTATGTTAGCGAAAAACGAGTCCATCTTGTACAATAGATGGGACCATTATGGAGGGATTTGGTGGGGCAAGAAGACAGGTTATCTTCATCTAAGAAGATTTGAATCAGTGTTTTATGTCCATGTAGATCAAGGAAAGCTCAAGGCCAGAGATAGAAAGGGAATCTTTGTCAGCTATCCATTAGGTGTGAAATGATACAAAGTTTGTCTTCTTGAAGAGAAAAAGTGTGTTACAAGAAGGAATGTGATATTTTCAGAAGATAAAGTCTACAAGGATTTGAGTGTCTAAGAAGTCAGACTTTGTTGGGAGAAACAGCAGGATTTGCGTCAAGACCGGAAGTTGAACCTTCAGGTGGAGGTTTTGACGAAATAGCTGAATCAGCTGTTGACGCAGATAATGAACAAGGTGAGTCTTGAAGGATATCAGCTAGCAAGAGTTCGGAGAAGGATAGTGCCACATGCACGGTACTCTAGCTTAAATGATATATCAGCGTTTGTGCTATATGTAGTTGATGACGTATACGCCAAAAAACCACAAGCATATCATGGAGAAATGAACAGCAAAGAGAGAAGAGAGTGGGATAAAGCATGTGGTGATGAGATGACTTCACTGGATAAGAACCAAACCTTGAAGCTTGTGAGAAGACTTAGTAAGCATAAGGTGATAGGCTGCAAGAGGGCCTTTAAACTGAAGTTTGGTATAACTGATGTTGTGGATCCTAGATTCAAGGCTCGGTTAGTTGTTAAGGGATACTCACAGAGAGAGGGAATTGATTATCAAAAAGTTTTTTCACCCGTCGTGAAACATGTATCCATAAGGTTCTTGTTGTTAATTACCGTGAATCTGGATTTGGAGCTTGAGCAAATTGATGTAAATATTGTGTTTCTTCATGGTACACTTGAATAAGAGATTCACATGGAGCAACCAGAGGGATTTCAGGTTAAAGGAAAAGAGGATCACGTTTGTCTACTTCAGAAGACTCTTTATGGACTAAAGTAGGCACCAAGACAATGGAACAAATGTTTTGATCAGTTTGGGTTTAATCATGGATTTATGAAGAGTGAATATGATCATTGTGTCTACATCAAGGAGTTAACCAATGGTATGTACATCTATCTACTGTTATATGTTGGTTGCGACAAGGGATGCGACAGAAGCAACAAATTTAAGATGAAGGACTTGGGTCTAGCAAGACTAATTTTGGGAAAGGATATTGAGAGAGATCGTGAAAAGGGAATTCTGACAATATTTCAATCTGATTATATCAGAAAGGTTCTCAGGGTATTTGACATGTATGATTCAAGAAGTGTACTAACACATGCTGGTGCACATTTCAAATTGTTTGCAGTAGATGATGTTGAAACACATACAATTATGGAGGATATTACACATGCTAATGCTATCAGAGGCATTATGTATGATATGATAGATACGAGATGTGTTTTGGTATATGCCTTGGGGTTGGTTAACAGGTTTATAAGTAAGCCTAGGATGATTCATTTGACAGCGTTAAGTGGGTATTGAGATACATGAAAGGAACCCAAGATCTGAAATTGTGCTTCGGGAGGAGCGAGGTGTTTAAGGTTGAAGGTTCCTATGATTTTGTCTTTGCTTCGGATTTGAACAAGAGAAGGTCGACCTCAGGTTATGTTTTCATGGCTGGTGGGAATACAATCAATTGGGGGTCAAGTCTACAAAGTGTAGTGGCTTTGTTAACGAATGAAGCGAAGTATATGGCGTTGGTTGAAGCGGTCAAAGAAGGAATGTGGTTAAAGGGCTTAGTGGGGAAGCTTGGATTCAAGCAAGACACAATGGAGATATCGTGTAACTCTCAAAGTGCATTGTGTCTAGCAAAAAACAATGTGTATCATGAAAGAAATAAGCACACCAACGGAAAGATGCACTTCATCAGGGATAGTATCACTCAAGATGATGTAAGTGTCACGAAGATCTATACTTCTAAGAATCATGCTGATATATTAACCAAGGTTATTTCGATTATGAAGTTTGAGGAAGCACTGGGTTTCCTCGGGATGTCCGCACAATGAGGAGCATTCGGCATCGCCTGGCAACGCACGATTTTAATTGGCAACACACGAGTTTAATTAATCTAAGTTGCGGATCATTTTTGATATCATCAAGGTTGAGATTGTTGGGATTCATTAGGGACTATGTCATGTCCCCGATCCTAGTTTGGGTCGCCGGGACGGACCATGGTGCCAAGGACCGAACCAACGGGTCGTATGACCTCATTTGGGTAGGTGGCATGGTCTGAAGGAAAGGTTAAGAGCTCAGGGAAGCTGAGACTTAGCCAAAACAGA
>JABAYD010016171.1:0-22425 GCA_014822095.1 Diplotaxis tenuifolia
TGGACGAGATCGTTTCCTAATGCGATGACGTCTCTGTAATACGAACTCGAGTTAACCGTGTAGTTTAGACAATATACGATGTTTCGTCTAATCGTTGTCGTTTTACACGATTTACTCGAGTTTTCATGAGAAACGAGACTTTACGGTTTTTATCGTAAAACTCGATTGGTAAGACGGATCGAGATGAAACAAAAGACATTCCGACCAAGGTTCAGAGCACGTTAGAGTCGGAGGACGGACGTATCTAGTCGGGAGTGCACAGAAGAAAGCTCGGGATGGACCACTCGGCGTACGGCGAACCAAACCTGGCCGGTTCAGCTCGCCGTACGGCGAACTGGTTTGAGGCAACCAGCTCGCCGTGCGGCGAACTGAACCGTCTGTTTCAGCTCGCCGTGCGGCGAACTGAACCGCCTGGTTCAGCTCGCCGTGCGGCGAACTGAACTGCTTAGTTCAGCTCGCTGTGCGGCGAACTGAACTGCCTGGTTCAGCTTGCCGTGCGGCGAACTGAACCGCCTGGTTCAGCTCCCCGTGCGGCGAGCTGGTTCGGGATGGACCAGTTCATCGTACGGCAAGCTGAACAGGCTGGTTCGGCTCGTCGTACGTCGAACTGGTTCGGTCGAACCATGCTCGTAGTGCGGTTTGATGCGGTTTTTGTGGTTTTTTGCTTAACTTGGGCAATCGTGTAATCGAAGATTGTTTCGTCGTTTTTTCCGAGATGACAATTTCCAAGTTTCGCGTGGATTTCCTTTGTTCGGAAAGTTTCGCGCGGATTTCCCTTTGTTCGGAAATTCCTTAGAATTATAAAACACTTTTTCATATTTTATAAAACGTATTTTTACTTTTGCGGAGACTTTCAACCATTGAATTCTGTTGTGACCGATTTTGACACCAACATCATCCTTAAGTTGCTCCTCTCAAATTCCCTGAATCAGACTGGCTTGGTTCACCGCTTGAAGTCCCAATGGCTCGCTTGTTTGTCCTTCCAAAGTGACTAACTTCACTTGTTTCAGCTCCTAATTCAATAAATCCACTTATTTCTCCAAATCTGCGTCCAACTTCCTTCGACTTAAAGCATCGGCCACAACATTTGCTTTACCAGGATGGTAACGAATCTTTAGATCATAATCTGCCACAAACTCCATCCACCGACGCTGACGCAGATTGAGGTCTGGCTGGGTGAAGAGGTATTTAAGACGTTGGTGGTCCATGTATACCTCTACTTCTTCCCCGTACAAGTAAGATCTCTAAATTTGGAAAGCGAGTACCACAGCTGCTAACTCCAAGTCATGGGTAATGTAGTTATCCTCAAGCTTCCTTATTTGTCGTGAAGCATACGCAATGAATCTCCCTTCTTGCATAAGCACACAACCTAACCCAACTCGTGAAGCATCTGTGTATACTGTGTAAGGTTTACCTTGCTTCAGTAATGCTAACACAGGTGCATTTGTGAGAGCTTCCTTCAACTTCTTGAAAGCCTTCTCAGTTTCTTCCACCCATATGAAAGGAACTCCTTTACCGGTCAGTTTAGTTAAGGGCTTTGCAATGGAGGAAAAGTCCTTAACAAACTTCCGATAATATCCCGCAAGTCTGAGAAAACTCCGCACTTCCGTCACAGTGGTAGGTCGAGGCCATTCCCGTATGGCTTGGACCTTTTCTAGATCAGCAGCCACGCCCTCTCCTGATACTATGTGACCCAAAAATCCTATCTCTCTCTTCCAAAACGAGCATTTGCTAAACTTGGCGAATAGCTTCTGATTTTGTAACCTCTCCATAAGAAGTCTTAGATGCTCTTTGTGCTCTTCCTTACTTCTCGAGTACACCAAGATGTCATCAATGAAAACGATCACGTACTTGTCGAGGTAGTCATGAAAAACTTCATTCATCAAACGCATGAAAGCCGCGGGAGCATTTGTGAGACCAAAGGACATAACCACGAACTGCCCATACCTCATCTGAAATGTCGTCTTCATAATGTCTAATTATGCAATAGGAATTTGGTGATACCCTGATGCCAAATCAATCTTCGAAAACCAATTAGCTCCCTTAAGTTGATCCAACAGCTCATCTATCCTCGGAAGAGGATACTTGTCTTTGATGGTGATGTTGTTGATACCGCGGTAATCGATACACAACCTCATGCTTCCGTCTTTCTTCTTCACAAATAGAACAGGAGCTCCCCAAGGTGAGGAACTTGATCGGATGAATCCCTTCTCCAATAGATCTTCCAATTGTTTCTTTAGCTCAGCCAATTCCGCAGGTGCCATCCGATATGGTGCCTTAGCTATAGGTTTTGCTTCAGGCTCCAAAGTAATGTTAAAGGGATTTCTCCGAGGTGTAGGTAATTCCTTTAATGGCGCAAAAACATCTTCAAAATCCTGGACCACTTCTTTGACTTCGACCTTAACTTCATCATTAGTGGCTCCTCCACTTACCGATAAGGTTACCAAATACACTTCTCCGCCTTGAAGCAAATCTCGTACTCTCATTGCTGCCACCAGTGACACGGTCATACTAGGGCTAATTCCATAGTATACCATCTCGGGACGTTTACCTCTGCCAAACAACAGCCTTATGTTTCCACAGTCGATCTGAACTCTATATCTTGACAACCAATCCATTCCAAGGATGACTCCGTACCCTTCCAAGGGCACGACTAACAAATCTGCCACAAATTCTTTCCCTTGAATGAACAATGGAACATTCTTGATACACTGATATGCTTGAAGGGTTAGGTCTGCAGGGGTCAAGACTGCCACATTTACCCTGTCAACCACAAAACAATCCCAAAACCGGGCATCTACTTCAGGGGTCACAAAACTATGTGTTGCCCCCAAGTCGAGCAATGCATGTGTGACTTTACCAGCAACATGTATGGTTCCTGCCACAGTAACTCAATTAACAATATCTCAATCACAAATACTAATCAATTCGCACAACAATCAATCATAATCGAAATTTTTCTAAACGCGCAACCTAACGATAAAGAAATCTATACCTAACCATAATACTAACAAAATTCCATACAAGATTTCATACATTAAAAAGAGAAGGTTAAGCACCCACAATACCTGTGATGGGACCCGTAGAAGGTCCTGCATTGTCTAGGTTTTCTATTCCCAAAAGCATAAAATCTACCTCCTAGGTTTTGCTTCTTTGGTGCTGACTCGATTGCTGGACGGCTAGGAGGAGCTCAAATTGTGAGAGGGGTCGCAGGGGTTGGCTTGTTTGGACATGACGAAGCAAAATGGCCCTTTCTACCGCAAGAGAAACAAGTGACGTCCTCCATTCTTAGTGATGAATAACCTTGCTGGCTACTCCGTTGGTTGTTGGGACAGAACTTTGAAATGTGTCCCGGTTGTCAACATATGTAACATACCCTAGAGTTGTTTCGATAATTTGCTTGGCCTCCAAATCCTCGTCCTTTGCCTTTATTAATTTTTAGACCCTTGTTGTATTTTGTCCTTTCTCCTTGATTGAACTTGGTGTGTCCTCTAGTTTGTGATATAGTCTTCCTTTCAGTCTCTAACACAGTCTCAACATTAACAGCCTTCTCCACTAGATCAGATAAACTACTAAAGTTACTTCCAACTAACCGACTTCCAAGCTCCGGTTTCAATCCGTACATGAAGTTACAGATCATAGTTGCTTCATCTTCACGCCCATCAAATACATGTCGCCTTAACCTTGTGAATTCCAACTCATAACTCCTTACTGGCTTATCTCCTTGAACCAGGTTCATGAACTGATGCTCCAACCGATGTTTCGCTTCTGGAGGAAAGTATTTTCTCTCAAACTCCCTCTTGAAAGATTGCCAGGATGTGATGGTATGCCCACGCTCCCTGCCAATGCTGTCCCACCATCCTGTTGCGTCGCCTTCCAAATAGTACACAACAATTTTCTTCTTATATTCCTCTGGACAGTCATAGCTTCAAAATTCTTTTCCATCATAGTAACCCACTTGTCGGCTTCAATAGGATCTGATCCTCCATTGAACTTGTAGGATCCAATGTTGTTCATGGTAGATAACAACTTGGAAACTTCAAGGGTATGAGTATGTCTACTCTGGTTACTAAGTGCCTTGGTCATCACGTCATGTAAAAGCTTCAAAGTGTTTTCCGCTACTTGATCTTGTGGTCTTTCTGTTGCACGGTTTTGATCTGGCCTTGGGTTTGATTGAGCGGATTGGCCATGTTGATGTTTCCAGTCCCAATTACGACTTGGGCTAATGCTCCATAAACTGTCATCCCTTGTCACTCTCGTCCTATTACCGTATGTAGGAAAAGATCTTGTTCTCTGCAGAGGGCTCCTATTGTGTCGAAACATCTCACTTGCTCCATTTCCATTATCCAGCTCTGATCTGTAACCCAATCCTATTCCTGTTGAAACCCTAACCTCTCCCCATATCCGATCTCGTCCACAATCACCAGTTCCGCGATAAGCCATCTGCACACACATAAAAGGGTAAGTCCTATTCCTATTTAAACCTAATGCGGGAAGCGGCTGGTTTCCTAAAACATCTTTTTGCGACTCTTTTGACTCGATAAAACATTGAAAGCCCTTGTGTCACGCATGGACGTAACCATGCTCTGATACCACCTCTGTAACACCCCTAAACCGTTCTAGGTATAGGTCGAACCACCAGCCAACAATCAAACAAGAACATGACCGACGGACCAACTTTCTACCAAGGTTCACGAGCGCTACAAGACGGGTTAACGGGCAATCCCGACAAGGTCACAAGAAGTGCAATTCGTTACTAGGCCAGTTCGCCCATTAACACGTCCCGTAAGATTCAAGCCTAAGGCTTTTCAACCCGTACACAAATCTGACGTTGTGTTAGCTTGGACAAACTAATATCAGTAACAACAAGTTTTTTACACAAAACTTTGATTTTATTTATTTTATATAATATCTGGTTCACAATACACAAAATATTATACAAGTACTGGCATGCCAAACAAGAAAAGATACATACTTATAGTCTGAAACGTCCGCAAGCAAAAAGATGAAAATCTACACCAGCTGGCCTAGCTTCCCGCGGCCTCTACCAACTCTACTGGTCACCTGAAACAACAAAGAGTGAGGAGTGAGTAATCTAGCATTACTCAGTGAGTTACAATCCAACACAATTCAATGGTAATATAAGCAAAATCAGAGATTATGCAGCAGATAGCAATAGCAAGCTAGTCAATGATATGAATGGATGATCGCTAAATACTTGCCAACCACCCATACTCAAACACAACTCAACCAAGGGTTCAATAACCATATACGCTATATAATATAACTAAGGCCCTGGTGACATTAGATTCCTCCCTCTACATCGGCAATATCCTATTTCCTTATCACAAAGACAAGAAGAAGGAACTTTGAATCGACCACGGCCCACAATACTTTCGGGTCACCGCGCGACAGCCCACAGTACCTTCGGGTCACTGTCGGACATTACACCGTCGTGTAATACTCAGCCCTAGGCCATGACCCTGTTTCTCTGAGTAATCCCGAACCAGCAATAAGGGGTTTCCTTGAACCCCCTGGATACAAGGTCTAGAGGAACACTAACTCAATCCTAAAATGCCTAACATTGTGAGTTATACAAATGCTATATGGCCAATACATAACCAATACTAAACCTGGAAATATAACACAAGGTTTTAAGTATTAATCACAACACAACACAATCAATATATAAATATGTTCCAGAATCTAGCATAATGACTAATTCCAGAATACCTAACTATCCACAACTTAACGATAATATCTAAGCATTGGGCAATTTCTATCTAACCGATCAACAAAAACAAGGATTCTCAAGCAATACTAACCATGCTATTAACTCAATAAATCGAGGTTAAATAAACTCAACTAATATCAACTCAAGCTGTTACTCAGTTAGACCTAGCCTCCTGCCATGATCCAAATTCCAAGTAACGGGAACCTGCATGAAAAAAAAACTCAACAATCAATTGATTATAACTCACAACTTTTGGTTGACTGTGGCCTTGACCCCGTGGCCTTGACCCCGTGTCCGTCTCCTGCGATCCAAACCCTTTCTTTTCTCTCACAAGTTGACCCACGTCTGGACTGATCTTCACTTGAGGAGAAATTCCTCTAGGTGCTGACTTAAAACTGGCAGAATAACTGCTCTCGAAAATTCTCTGAAACTACCGAAAAAGTTCGAAAAATGATCGAAACCATAACTTTCTCTCTCTTATTTCTCTCACATGGTTTTATGTAGGTCTGAAGTGTTTTGAATGTGATGAAAAGGAGTGGGGATCGTAGCATATTTACAGGATGCAGCAACCAATCAGAAGCAAGCCGTGTGACAGCCCGTGTGTCTCTTCACATGGCTCCGGACGCATGCGTCGCGGCACCTCGTGCTCCACATGTCTGGCTGCATGACCAGGATGTCAAGCCAGATGACACCACGCCCTCCACATGCCTGATACAGAGCCTGGTTACATGCAGGTTGAAATATGGTGTTTTGGACACCATTGGATACATGTTTTCTAATTGGTTTCTATGTTTTATCGAGTCAGTCCAGTCATTTTAGAGTCTATTCAGGTCATTTGGAGAGCTGACTGGCTGAAGAGAGGTGCATGAAGAGAGATGAAAGAATTGGAGTTTCCATGCGACCGACCATGCGGAGCAGTCAGATTGTTGATCCCAAACGGAGCAATCATGCAGAGCGACCAGATGAGTGCTCCCGATATTTATGGAAACCGCGACATCTTTGAAGAAAACCCTAATCATTTTCCCTCTCTTTGAAGTCGGCGGTGCCTCCTTATAAAAAGACCTCCTAGACCTATTTTATTTTGTACGCTAGTTTTTGCAAGAAACCTAAACGTTTTTGGCGATTTTATATTGTAAGGGAGACGGCTACTCTTCTCGACAAGAAGATCATCCTGAGCCCTATCTATTTCTCTTTGAGTTTTATGCAGTATCATTCAGTTATTATGTCTTTGTCATCTTGTTCTATGGCTGAGTAGTCAGCTAGCTTGTCTAGGGTTTTAGGGTGTTAATCGCATGAGCTAAACATAGATAAGCAATCATTAATGTATCTTTATTCATTCGGTTCTTAATGCTAGCTTTAACTTAATCACTTATTGCTCGATCATAGGTTTATTCTGCTCATTAACCGTGTAGTAGATAACTTGATATTGGGTAAATGAGTCGGGTATCCTTGGTCACGCGAAAGCATATATCAAGGTGCTAGATGAACCTATCGGACTTGATCTCTGATGCCTGAGATCAGATCTTAACCGAAACGACAGTTTAGGCGTCTAGACTGATCCGCAAAGGGAGCAGTACCACGACAGTGGACTGTTCTATACGACTGATCCGAGTTCTAGATTGTGCTATCCTGTGCTTGAATAACTGTTTGGCTTAGCTTTCACATCCGATGAGAAACCCTAGACCGGATCCTTTTATCTTGAATTCAACTTACCGTAATTGTTATTTTAGTTTACTTGCTACAAACTAATCAACTATCATCTCGAGTTATAGCTTGGTAGAAAAATAATAGGATTAAAGTGTGAACTGGTCCTTTGGATTGAATCATAAATACTACAATTATCACTGTCAACTTGACAGTAGGAAAGGTTCAGTTTTAGTGTATCAAGTTTTGGCGCCGTTGCGACGGGAACCAGAAATTTACCTTTTATTTTCGGTAATCTACTTAGTCTATAACATCTAACTTGCTCTATTTCTTTTTGTTGCAGCAGATGATCCAAGGGCATGACCAGTAGGCATACTCGGAGCAACGCACAAGGAGAATTATATTCACTCACCAATGAATAGCTCGCAAGGTTAGAAAGACATAACATACAAAGGCCGACTACCACCATGATGGGTGATCACGGCAATCAGAATGATCTCACTGTGGCAATGGTGCTTATGCCACAACAGATGCTGCAAATGCAACAGACCATTCAGAACTAACAACAAGCTGCTCAGCTCGCAGCTGAACTGGCTGCACAGCAACATGGGGAGCGATGAGCTCCAATTTGAGAACGAAACCTTCCGCGGAACTTTGCTACCGATCGCTCCACGATCAATCCGCCTCCCTGCACCATACAAGATTATGAGATGAAGCCTGCTTTGATAAGTCTGGTCCAGAAAAACATGTTTGGTGGTCTCTCTTCTGATATACCAATGGACCACATCGAAAGCTTTCGAGAGAGTCTGCAACTTCTCTCGCTCAAATAGAGTACCACCAGACTACGTCAAATGCACGTTGTTCCCTTCTCTATAGAAGGAAAAGCCTCTCGCTGGATACATTCTCTCCCGACTGGCTCCCTCACTACATGGGAGCAAGTCAGATCAGCGTTCTTGAACTACTTCTACCCCAAGTCCAAAACCGCTTCACTACGGCATAGGATATCAAACTTCAAACAAAAAATCGACGAACCTTTTCAAGAAGCCTGGGAATGTTACAAGGAATACCAGAGGGAATGCACACACCACGGATTCGAGAATGATTACATACTAGAGGTGTTCTATGATGGAGTAAACTACGAGTTCTGAAACGCTTTGGACTCCTCGAGTAATGGAGACTTCATGAGATCAGTCAATAGAAGGAGCGTTCGCACTAATTGAAAATATGGCATCGAGCTCACTGAACAAGAAAAAGGAACACGATCGCTCCAAGAGTCTGAGAAGTATTGATGATCTAGTCGCCAAGGTTGATCAGCTGATCAAGAGCACTCAAACAAGTGTGTTTGTCATGGAAGAAACAGTCCCGAAACAAGGTCTTGGAGACCTAACTGAGAACGCTGGAGACGATCAGAAGGAAGTAAGCTACGTGAATGGGCAAGGATGGCAGCTTAAAAACTATCACCCAAACTCTAATGTAAGGAACAACCCGCAGCTCTTCTGGCCTAAGCAAGATAAACCAGCTGAGAACGCGCAGAAGAACTACCAACCTCGTACCTTGTACTTGACTCAACCACAGAACAACCAGTCTCAGACCCAACAAACTGCTCTGGGGACAACAACCACTCCACAGGCTGATGCGAGCGGTGTAACAACTATGTTGCAGCAACTGCTCCAGGGTCAACAGATCCAGGGAAAAGCGCTGAACCAAGTCACTAATGAGATCAACACCCAAATGAATCATATGTTCAATGACTTGAGCACCAAGTATGACAATGTCGCGAGCCACATGAGACAAATGGACATTCAGATTGCTCAGACTGCTGAGAGTGTGAAGAGGCAGCAAGGAACTCTCCATGGTAAAACTGATAAAAACCCTAAGGAATGTAATGCAGTACAACTGAGAAGTGGAAGGAGTCTACAGGAGAGTGTTCCGAAGAAACTAACCGCAGCAGAAAAGGGAAAGCCGAAGGAGGGGGATCAACCTGACAATGTACTCCCCGACGATGATGACATAGAGCAATCAGCCGAGACTGCTCCACCTACTACTTACATACGCACGGAGCAACCTACCACGACTGCTCCCACACGGAACTACTCTCCAAAGGTCCCATACCTTGTTCCTGATAAGAAGACTTGAAAATATTGAGAGGAAACTAAGTGTAAGAAGATGCTTGAAGAGCTAACTGTCAAACTCTCCTTAATGGATGCGATTCAGATGATACATTCCATGAGTAGTCTGATGAAGGGATTGATCTCAGGAAAAATATCTGGCGATAATGAGATCATGATAGTCTCAAAGGAATGGAGTGCAGTGCTCCATAACAAACCGCTTAAGAAGTTGGATGATCCCGGACGATTTTTTCTATCAATTCAGATTGGCAAAACTACTTTTGCTCGCTCCTTATGCGATTTAGGATCAAGCGTAAACCTCATACCTTACTCTGTTGCAAAAAAGCTGGGTTTCACGTCTTTCACACCAACTAGAATATCCTTAGTGTTCGCCGATAGATCGGTCAAATCACTGGTGGGTATCTTAGAAGATCTTCAAGTCAGAGTTGGCAATCCCTACATACCAGCTGATTTTGTGGTCTTGGAGATTGACAATGAGCCGAGAGATTCAATTATTTTGGGCCGTCCTTTCCTATGCACAGCTGGAGTTATCATTGACGTAAGAAAAGGAAGGATCGACTTGCATCTCGGAGACATCGCAATGAAATTCGAAATGAACTCATTGCTGAAGAAACCGATGATCATTGGGCAGACTTACTTAGTTGAAGATGGCGATCAGGCACTTTCCCCTTAAGAAGGAGTGATCGAGGAAATTCTAATCGATGATCCACTCGAACTAGCACTCACCCGAGCCACGACTGAACACAACATTACGAGCGTGGAAGCTGATGGATATGAAAAGATGATAGATAATGCCAAAAGCATGGAGAAATTGGTTGCATTCTTAAGTCTGGGGGAGAAAGAAGGGAGCATTCCAAACGGAGCGACCCCCTCTAAGCGAGCGACTGCTCCAAGCAATCCTGTGGACGACCAATGGAGCGAGTTGAGGGCTCCAAAGGTAGAACTCAAATCCCTCCCAGTAGGGCTCAGGTATGCATTTCTCGGACCTAATTCCACCTATCCTGTCATAGTAAACTCTGAGCTAAACAATATGGAAACTGCTAAGCTTTTGTGTGAATTGATAAAGTATCGCAAGGCACTAGGTTACTATCTAGCTGATATTTATGGCATTTCACCTGATTTGTGGATGCATAGAATCCATCTAGAAGATGAATCAATGACTTCTATAGAACATCAGAGGAGATTAAACCGGAATCTAAAAGATGTTGTAAAGAAAGAGATAATGAAACTTCTGGAAGCAGGGGTGATCTATGCGATTTTCGATAGCAAGTGGGTCAGTCCCGTTCATGTAGTCCCTAAAAAGGGTGGAATAACACTCATAACTAATGAAAAGAATGAATTGATTCCTACTAGAACTGTAACTAGACATCGCATGTGCATTGATTTTCGCAAATTGAATGCTGCTACTCGCAAGGATCATTTCCCACTTCCTTTCATTGATCAGATGCTGGAACGATTAGCTAACCATCCCTATTATTGCTTCTTAGATGGTTATTCAGGTTTCTTTCAGAAACCCATCCACCCAGATGATCAGGAGAAGACGACGTTCACGTGTCCCTATGGAACACACGCATACAGGAGAATGCCTTTCGGCTTGTGCAATGCTCCATCGACTTTCCAACGTTGCATGATGTCTATTTTCACTGACCTAATCGAAGACATCATGAAGGTTTTCATGGATGATTTCAGCGTCTATGGGAGCTCCTTTGATGTTTGTTTGTCTAATTTATGCAGGGTACTCAAGCGATGCGAAGAGAAACACCTTGTTCTGAATTGGGAGAAGTGCCATTTCATGGTCAGAGTTGGGATTGTTCTAGGACATATGATCTCCGAAAAGGGAATTGAGGTGTACAAGGAAAAGATTGAGGTAATGATGAGTCTGAACCACCGAAAACAGTCAAGGGAATAAGAAGTTTCTTGGGGCATGCCGGTTTCTGCAGGCGATTCATACAAGATTTCTCAAAAATCGCTAGACCACTCACTAGACTGCTCTGCAAGGAATCTCAATTCTCCTTTGACAGCGATTGTTTGGCTGCCTTTCACACTTTGAAGGGAGCCTTGGTCAGTGCTCCGATCGTTCAACCTCCAGACTGGGACCTCCCCTTTGAAATAATGACCGATGCAAGTGATTTCGCAGTCGGAGCAGTCCTTGGGCAGCAGAAGGACAAGAAATTGCACGTGATCTACTATGCGAGCAAGACATTGGATGAAGCTCAGTGCCGATATGATACGACTGAAAAGGAGCTCATTGCCAACGCCTTTTCTTTCGATAAATTTAGATCCTACTTAGTGGGGTCCAAGGTCATCGTTCACACGGATCACAGCGCTCTAAGATACTTGCTGATCAAGAAAGACGCGAAACCACGCATTCTAAGGTGGATCTTACTGCTCCAAGAATTTGATCTCGAGATCAAAGATAAGAAGGGTATTGAGAATGAGGTTGCAGATCACCTATCCAGAATGAGAATTGATGAAGAGACTGCTCTCGATGACAGTCTTCCCGAAGAGAACATCTATGCTATTGGTATGTACGGCCAGAGCGACCTCATTGCTACTGGAGCCGATTGTTCCGACGAACACGAACGGGGTCACTACGTTGCTGTGATCAAGAAGCGATACTCTAGTTTACCTTGGTTCGCGGAGATCGCTAATTTCCTAGCTGCTGAGAAAGAGCCTGCCGAGTTCACTGGGAATGATAAGAGAAAATTTCTCAGAGATTCCAGACACTACTTTTGGGATGAACCATATCTCCACCGAAGCTCCAAAAGGCGAGATTCCTGGGATACTGCACCACTGCCATGGCTCCTCCTACGCTGGTCTCACTTTGCAACATTCAAAATAATCTCTAAAATCCTGCAAGCCGGTTTTTGGTGGTCCACCATGTTCCAAGATGCTCACGCTTTCATAGCCATATGTAACACATGCCGACGCCAAGGGAACATCAGCAAGAGGAACGAGATGCCACAAAATTGCATACTAGAGATTGAGGTGTTCGATTGTTGGGGAATCAACTTCATGGGTTCATTCCCACCTTCCCACAAAAACGAGCATATTCTCGTTGCAGTGGACTACGTATCCAAGTGGGTTGAAGCTATAGCAAGCCCGACCAATGATGCGCGTGTCGTGACCAAGCTTTTCACGTCGATCATCTTCCCACGGTTTGGAGTACCTCGAGTGATCATAAGCGATGGAGGTACTCACTTCATCAACAAATTTTTTGAAAATCTCCTGAAGAAGAATGGTGTAAAACATAAGGTAGCCACGGCTTACCACCCGCAAACCAGTGGCCAAGTGGAAGTATCTAACAGGGAAATCAAGAGCATCCTGCAGAAAACCGTTGGAACAACCCGCAAGGATTGGTCCCTGAAGCTAGACAATGCCTTGTGGGCGTATAGAACAGCATACAAAACACCGCTGGGAACCACTCCCGACCACCTTGTCTACGGTAAGGCATGTCATCTCCCGGTTGAACTTGATTACAAGGCGGCTTGGGCAATCAAACTGCTCAACTTCGACATCAAATTAGCCAAGGAAAGACACACCATCCAGATCCATGAGCTAGACGAAATCAGGCATCTCGCTTCCGAGTGGAGGAGAATTCGTTGTCCTTATGGAGCAGTCGTGTTGCTGGACACGAGTGGAGGAGAGTTCGTTGTCAATGGTCAGCGCTTGAAACCTTATCTAGCTGAATCAACCATCGCGGAAGGAGAAGAGATTCCTCTGAGCAAGCCCCCCTTAGCCTGATCGACTAGACAAAGTCAAGCTAGCGACTTTAACCAAGCGCTTGGTGGGAGACAACCCACTGGTAAGTGTAAATATTTGTTTTTGCTTGTTTTGATACACCGGTAATTAATTTACAGGTTCTTAAAATGAAAACCCGAGGACTTTCATTCAAAGAACAATTCATGCGCTCTCTCTAACACCGGAGAAGTCCATGTGCTTGCTCGCAGAATGGATCAACCAGACGATCGCTCCCTTACAAGAGCAATCACTACCCTGATTGATCCTAGGTAAGTCTTTCGGACCCAAAAAAACAAAAAAAAAACAAAATTTTTAAATAAAAATAAATGGGGAACGGTTAGGGTTTTCCTATATAAGGACAACCCAATCACCACTTCCCTACATTCTTCATTTCTCGCCGCCGTACATTGCTTGAAACTAAGAACCCTAAAACTCAAACTCCTTCTCCTCATTCGTTTTCTCGGATCTTCGAGGCTAATAGCTCCACTTTCTGAGTTTTATTTGCAGTTCCACACTCTCCATATGCACGGTAAGCGATTTCTACCCCCCCTCTCGATTCGATTCGCGGTTTGACGGCTTCTCCCCTAGGCAATATTGTTCGATATTTGTTGATTATTGTGGCTAGATAAGATGGTTATTCTAGTTACAAGCGGCTAGGGATGTTTGGGTTCTATAGTCTTCATTTGGTTTTATTATGAAATGAACGTAGATCTATCTTTTATAAGTCTCATTTGATGAGCGGTCCATCCTCTTCCTAAGCAACCCACGAACTGTACTAATGCAATTGTGCTATTATAATTGCAGATGCCTCCACGGATGAAGATCAAGGCAGTCAAAACTCCCAGGATCACCCGCGAGAACTAAATCCCACCGCAAACCATAGCGCTCCCCCCTCCTACCCTTGGCCACACGAGCAAGAAGGAACGCCAATCGATCTTAATAACCCGCAGCTCCTTGACTTCAACTGTGAAGGATGGGGCAAAGAGTCGGCGGCCTGATACAATATGCTTCTCAATGCAGATATAGTCCTCACGCGTTTCGGTGACAGGGGAACATTGGCTGCACTTGGGCTCGAAAAAGATATGGTCTCTACCTCGCAAGCCATGGGGATCGCTACCCTCTGCTTCCAGAATTACGAGCTATACCCAGATCTCGTTAGGAAGGTGCTCGCTACAGCTCACATAGGGTATGAGGATCCCTCCGCCCCAACCTATGAAAATTGCTCTTTCAACTTCATGGCCGACGGGAAATTCTGTTCCTTGCCTCTTGGCAATCTCAATGAGCTGTACGAGATACCAGAGGAACCTAGGGTGGCTGTGGAGAAAAAGTTCACCCCGTCTGACGCTTTTTGGGACCTCGTCGCCAATGGCACTTTCATGTCAGACAGAGCATATCAATCACACATCAGGAATCCCTCGCTCCGGATCATCGCTAAGGTGCTCTTGAACCTACTGTTCGCCAAGGAACATACCTCCAAGGTGAAAATCAGAGAGCTGCAGATGCTGTACACATGTATTGAGGATGAGTTACGCAGAGCGAGAGCTGTCCCCCTGCAGCCGGTTCGCACAACTCCAGGTTTCCATCTTGCTTGGATGTTCTACACCCGCGGCGACTGCTTGATGAAGACCGAGAGCAAGGACTGGTGTGGCAGCCTGCTCACTCCCCTGTTCAAATATTTCAACATTAACCTGAGCTCGTACATTTGCAACAACCAGCTGGAGTATCTCGACATTGCTTACCTGATCTCATGTCATATCCTTCGCGACGAGACCACTTACCAGTTCACTGACAAGGAGGGGGCCGTTCAGTTCTGCAAGCTTCCTCAGCCTGATCTCACCAGCTTCAACACGTTCGAGAACATCCGCTTTTTGCCTGCTCTAGAGTTTCTATGCCGTGATCCGCGGGCACCCCCTTCTGATGATGAGATGGATCACGCGGTGGAGGCCATCACCCCTGAATTTGGGAACCAATATGACCTTGAGGACCTCGACGATGCAGAGGTGGAGGCTAACAGTGCGATCTACCGCCGCGGGGTGGTAAACTCCCACCGCAAGAATAACAACCTCATGAAACGCATCCTCAAGAACATCACCGGCAGTTGTTTGGGAGGGCAAACAAGAAAGCAGGAGCAGGATCCAAAGCAGACACTGACTGGGCAAGGAACCAGCGAGCTCAGCCGCAACCAGTGGACAGCTTCTGCAGAATAGGAAGCCCGAAGGTCGCTCTGAGAGTGACGAATTAGCCTGATTCGTCTTTCTCCACTTTCACTATTGTCTCATCCATCTGAACTCTTTATTTTTCGTTTCTTTTATTTTCGTGTGTATTTGAGCCTTCTTCTACTTGATTTCACTCCAGGGGTGGTGTGAATTAAGTCTCGGGGAGGGGGTATGTTGCATGTGCTACTAATCTTTTCTTTTTCTTTGTCTTTGCGTTTTTATTGAGTCAGTCTTATCGAGTCAAAAACTTTTGTGGGAATTAGGATCCTGTTTTATGATGATCATTTAACCACCTCGTGCTCTAACTTTCTTATTCAGTGACCTTAACATAGGCGAAAGACCCACAGTCTGACCTGGAACACTCCTGACTTATCTCATCTTGATCCTCCAGAAGTTCCATCCAATCAGGTTACACTAGGTAGACTTAACTCCATCTAACTTTAACCTAATCTTGATAGTAATTCCTCTTGTTAATGGGTATTAGATCAGGGAAACGAGACCTACACTCAGGACTTCTTAATCTTTTTCATCCCTCTTGATTGATCCTGAGTGGCTAGCTCACCTTTAGCTAGTTCTCACCCTGAACCTTAAGCCTCTATTCCGCCTCATGCATTTGTTTATTTTTAAAGTATTATATGTGCAAATATATGCAAAAAGACTGGAGAGGAGAAGATCAACACAGTCTCTTACTCGTTCAATGCCAATGCGTCACGAATGCTCTACAAGAAAATGAGTACTGATCAGATCAACCTACTGCTCGACCCCGAGCGGAGCGAGCATGTAGAGCGGCTAGAAGACTGATTCCGATTAGAGAGCAATCACACAGAAGAACGGCTACGCAGAGCAGAGTATGAACTAAGGCGGGTGTAAGGCAGAATTACCAGTCACCTCCATATTGAACATCACCTCATCCCTCGTCACCATATATGTCAGTTACTATCCTAGTTAAAAAGAAAAAAAAACGTGTGTATTTCATTTTTTATTCTGTTTGAGGTGACAAGAGGAAACTGAAACAATGGGCCACTAGAATGTTGATTTAAGAAAGAGGAGTTGAGCAGAGTAGCCAGATGATTGATCACGACTAGGAGCAATATCTTAAACCTAACAGATGATTGGTCGCGAGCTATAACACTCACGTGAAGAGGCTAGAACGAGTAAGGGGCAATGGACGACAATGGATTTATCCTCTCTTGCAGTTTTGCATGATATCTTTCATCCACTAAATGGTAAACCCTAAACACTTGTAGCTCCACCATAAACATTTAAAATCATCATGTATCGCACCTAGACCGTCTACCCTGAATAGTACCCATGATAAGAGGCTCACGCCACCATAAATGAATGTAGGGAGTTCTGTCTCGATAGTGTAACTTTTTCAGGTATGAGATGTAGAGTATGAAGCTGAACTTTGAACAGCGAACAGTGAGCAATCCGGAAAGAGTATGTGGTCTTAGTCGATGTTTGCATGGTTCAGAGATTTGTGGTAAGAGTATGGTTGTTGAAAATAGGAGAGTTCCCACTCTTTCAAACCTTTCTCCCTGTTCTGGACACTTGTCATTGTTCGAGGACAAAAAAGAATCTAAGTCTGGGGGAATTGATATATGGTGTTTTTGACACCATTGGATACATGTTTTCTAATTGTTTTGTTTTTTATGTTTTATTGAGTCAGTCCAGCCATTTTAGAGTCTATTCAGGTCATTTGGAAAGCTGATTGGCTGAAGAGAGGTGCATGAAGAGAGATGCAAGAATTGGAGTTTCCATGCGACCGACCATGCGGAGCAGTCAGATGGTTGATCCCGAATGGAGAAATCATGTAGAGCGACTAGATGAGTGCTCCCGATATTTATGGAAACCCCGACATCTTTGGAGAAAACCGTAATCCTTTTTCCCTCTCTTTGAAGTCGGCGGTGCCTCCTTATAAAAAAACCTCCTAGACCTATTTTATTTTGTACGCTAGTTTTTGCAAGAAACCTAGACCTTTTTGGCGATTTGCTATTGTAAGGGAGACGACTACTATTCTCGACAAGAAGATCATCCTGAACCCTATTTATTTCTCTTTGATTTTTATGCAGTATCATTCAGTTATTATGTCTTTGTCATCTTGTTCTATGGGTAAGTAGTCAACTAGCTTGTCTAGGGTTCTAGGGTGTTAATCGCATGAGCTAAACATAGATAAGCATTCATTCAGTTCTTAATGCTAGCTTTAACTTGATCTTTTATTGCTAGATCTTAGGTTTATTCTGCTCATTAACTGCGTAGTAGATAACTTGATATTGGGTGAATGAGTCTGGTATCCTTGGTCACGCGAAAGCAAATATCAAGTTGCTAGATGAACCTATTGGACTTGATCTCTAATGCCTGCGATCAGATCTTAACCGAAACGACAGTTTAGGCGTCTAGACTGATCCGCAAAGGGAGCAGCACCACGACAGTGGACTGTTCTATACGAGTGATCCGAGTTCTAGATTGTGCTATCATGTGCTTGAATAACTGTTTGGCTCAGTTTTGAAATCCGATGAGAAACTGTAGACCGGCTCCTTTTATCTTGAATTCAACTTACCGTAATTGTTATTTTAGTTTACTTGCTACAAACCAATCAACTATCATCTCTAGTTATAGCTTGGTAGAAAACTAATAGGATTAAAGTGTGAACTGGTCCTCTAGATTGAATAATAAATACTAAAATTATCATTTTTAACTTGACAGTAGGAAAGGTTCAGTTTTAGTGTATCACAGGTCGACACCACAACTCCCAAACACACATGTCACTCAGCATGCTTCGATCGCAGGTTGTGCAGCTCCTCGTGCTTCTGTGTGTCACTCCACATGTTGTGATCTCCTGAATTTGAACACCCCGTGCTTCCCTTGCAATCTACCATGCCAGGCAGTTGACACCACGTCCTTATCTCATAGATAAGGCCACCTCAAGCTTCTCGGTCCGTTCGAATGATTTCGATTTTTCTGGTGAATTTTAGATCCGTGATCAAAACCGAATATTTTTCTATGTATGTTTTGATGAGCTGAATAATTTAATAAACTCCAATGGAATTCTGACCTTGATTGAAAATATTTTCCGAGCCTCCGACTTCCTCGAAAAAATTCGGTAATACCAAAATTAAGGTTTTTACCCAACTTTGGGTTTTGTCATCGTGCTTCTGGCCCATCATGCTTCCAAAATGTTATGCTTCCAAAACATTCTTCTGATCCATTTAATACATTTTTCTAACCATAGTTGAGTAGCTTATTTGACTCGTGCTTCACTCACGATCAATTCCACGACTACTTCATACTTTGATACTTCTCGATCGATCATTACCGCCCACGATTCGATCACAAAGTTAATGCGTGACCAATCTTTCATTACATTTGAATCATGTCAAGTTTTATTTGATCAAAACTTAACATCTCTCATCATACTTTGATTCTCGAAAGTTCTACATCTCGACCATCATTTATTTATTTATCTATTTTCTTAACGAGTTTCTACACCGGTCCTCCTTGATGAGGTCGCTGTTGACTGCCGTTGTAGAGACTGCGATGTATAAGTATAGTGTATCGCCTGCTTCTGGCTTGGCTAATATCGGCGGCGTGGTCAGGTAGACCTTGAGTTGAGTGAAAGCTTCTTCACACTTGTCATCCCAGATGAACCGTTTATTTCCGCGTAGGAGCTCGTAGAAAGGGAGGCACTTGTTGGTTGACCGAGAGATGAAGCGAGTAAGCACGGCGATCCTTCCTGTTAGTCGTTGGACTTCACGACTGTTCTTCAAACTTGGGAGGTCGAGGATCACCGAGATCTGTTTCGGTTTTGCTTCAATCCCTCGCTGTGTGACGATGTAACATAGGAATTCGCCGGACGGAACCCCAAACGTGCACTTTGCGGGGCTAAGTTTCTTCCCATACTCGTTCAATGTCTTGAAGCATGCATGAAGATGATCCGGATGGTCCTTAGTTCAATGCAATTTGACCTTCATATCATCGATGTATACTTCCATCGTCTTGCCCAGTTTGTCCGCAAACATTCGATTGACGAGGCGCTGATAGGTCGCCCGGACATTCTTTAGGCCAAAGGGCATTACGTTGTAGAAAAAGGTACCCCTGTCCGTTATGAATGCAGTCTTTTCTCGGTCATCTGGGTGCATAGATATCTTATTGTACCCCGAGAAGGCGTCCATGAAGGAGCTCGTTCCCGGCGGTTGACTCCACTAGTCGATCGATGTTTGGTACCGGGAAGCTATCCTTCAGACATGATTTGTTCAGATCCGTAAAATCGATGCAAACGCACCACTTCCCTTTAATTTTCTTCACGACCACTGGATTTGGAGCCATTCAGGGTAGCGTACCTCTGAGATGGATCCTGCTTCGAGCAATCTCTCTTCTTCTTCGTTGACTGCTTTGGATTGTTCTGGTCCGAGCTTACGCCGCTTCTGTCGAATAGGCTTGAAGGCCGGGTCGAATTTCAGTTCGTGCGAGGTATTCTTTGGGTCGATCCCCTTCATATCAGAGGTGGTCCACGCGAAAGTCGAGATGTTTTTTTTTTGAGAAAAGCGATGATCGTCTGCTGCATCTTCGAAGAAATTTCTTTCATCGAGTGGAGCCAAGGTGTTCCCAGATTACGTGGTAGGGTGCATCTGTCGTGACGACTGAGAACTTGACAGTTTGTGTGACTCCTCCGGCGAAGACTGGATGGCGAATAGTCCCAATCATTTCTTCTGAGACCCCGTCAAATCCAGTTAATGATCGGTTGGAGGGTTTGAGCAGATGGAAATCGACTCCAATCTTCTCGAGTGTTTTGTGGAAGATAAGGTCGACCGAGCTGCCCGTATCAATTAGGAATTTAGTGACTTCACATGCTCCGATACCGAGCTCGATGAGCAATGGATCGTTGTGCGGCATGTTAACTCCAACCGCGTCCTCTGCTGAGAAGGTAATCATCGGGTCATTTTCGGGATTTGTCGGCCATCGCTGCGATACCTTTGGCTGCCGCTGATGATTGTTGATCGATCGGACCAACTCGCCGCAAGGGGGAGATTTGCCCATGATCACATTGATATGTTTTCTATGGATGTGGTCATGCAGATCACCGCTTTGTTGCGCGACTTCGTGAGTTGGAATCTTGTCAGCGGCCTTTGCCTCCAGATGTCGCCGAAGGTCGGAGCTTTTTGATTGACTCAACTTGATGCGGAGATCCTCTTCCTTTGAGTTGAGGACTGTTCATAGATCCGAGTGGCAGTGATCAGTCTCGACCTTCCTTGCCTTAGAGGCATTAATCTGAGCTCGGAGGTCAGCAGAACTTGAAGCTGGTGCAGTAGACGACACTTCATTGGTGATGCCGCCTTTTCATTTAAGTTTGTGCCGTAAATCCGAGGTACAGAGCGTGTCGTCTGCTTGGGTAGCAGGTCAAGTGTCGAGGTACTGAGGGAGGTCGGTTGAAGGCGAGTTGGCCTCGTCGTCGAGTGAGATCTCGGGACGAGTGAGTATGACCTCAACTCAACGTCGATTCCTCAGTTGTTCTTTGTCAGAGGACGAGTCTACCCTTTCATGTGCTACCGCGGTAGCTTGTGTCTTATTGGTCTTTGGTTCAGACTGTGGAGCCTTGCCCTGCGACTTCTGAGCTCTCTTTTCTTTGGTTTTACTCCAGTTTTTGGTGTTCTTCGGCTTCTGTTTCGAGTGTTCGATATTGAGTTTACCTCTAGCAACGGACGAAAGGAATTGCTCGTACAATACTTTGCACTCCTTTGTGGCGTGCTTCTTGGCCTTGTCGGCTTTATCGGCTTTATCGTTCTCTGCAGGGGTCGAGCTCGCTGGTCTAGGGGAAGCTTGGGTTTGCTCTCTTCGGAACCGGGCTGAAATCTGTAGGAGTTCCATCCTCTCCCTCGGATGTCGACTGACAAACCATATGATTGGTTTACGAGGTAAACATAGCTCTTCTTCTGGTTGGTTTTGTCCATATGATTGTTTTACCAGGGGCGTGCTGTCGAGGTTCTGCTCGCGTTTCAGGTGCTTTAGCCGTTGACGTCCCTCCTTGTTTTGTTGCGTTCTGCTTGCTTATTATTTCCTTGGTGTTTTCCTTCATGTGGATGAAGTTGTGGCACCGCAAAATGGCGTCGACAAGGGACTTCGTTGGGTGGCTGTATAGATCGTCACGGAAATTTGAGTGCACGTAGAGGGTGTTCATGAGGGCGTTTACAACGATTGCATCAGGGACTTGCACTTTTGCTACGATTTCTTTGAACTTCTCCATAAAGCTGCGGAGGCTCCGTCCCGATGATTGAGAGAGATGCCAGAGGTTGGAGACTGTGGCTTCTTCTCGGGTGAACATGATGTAATTTTTGAGGAAGGCCGACAACAAGTCGTGGAAACTGTCGATCAAGTTTTCGGGTAAGCTGGTGAACCAGTTGAGTGCTACACCTTTCAGAGTCTAGACGAAGAGCTAGCAGAAACCCGCGTCTCGTTCCTCTTTCGCCGGACGTCGCGTCGCGACGTTGAAAGACGTAATATGAGTGGTCGGATCTGAGAGGATGTCATATATTGGCAAGCGGAGTTTCTCTATCGGCTTAAGCCGGAAATCTGTGATCTTGCTAGTGAACGGTGTTCGCAGAGTCTATGCGAGGACACTTTCGATAAGTGGGGTGGAGGTAGTGACGCCGTAAATTTTTTCTTTGATGTCCAAGAGTGCTTGCTTGAGAGCGACTATCTTTTGGATAGTCTGTAGATCTGCCTCGCCAGGAGCGTTAGTAAAAGGTTTTCAGAGCTCAAGTGCCTTTGAGTGATGAACAAGAAATGCGGATGAGAGTTAAAGAGAAATGAGAGAATGAGTGGAAGAGAGATTGATGGAAGAGAGATCTGTGAGAGAGACTTAGAGAGATTAGAACCGAGACTTAAGAATAAGAGATTGAGTAACCGAGACTAAGAGATTGGTAACCAAAGATTCAAGAACAAAGACTTAGATTTAATGTAACAA
>JABAYD010016184.1:0-12269 GCA_014822095.1 Diplotaxis tenuifolia
GAATAGAGGGGCTGCCAGCCGCTAACTTTATACCATTCTTCTATTGAAGATGAGGGAGCATGTGAGTTAATGAATTTTCAAGTGTTCAAAATCGATAAATATTGAAGATGATATTGGGATAAAAGATCCCATATTGGAAAGATGTAAAGGACATGAGTAATATATGAGGGACTTGGGCCAATCCATCCACTAATTGCCAATTGGTTTTAAGTAGGAAATCCAAGAAACTTAACATGATATCAGAGCGGGCACATGCCCTGACCCACGAATCCGACCCGGACAGTAGCCCGATCATCCCATTAACTGATGGCCCAAAGGAAGACTCAGTTCTCCAGATCGCTAGAAAATAAAGCATGATTTTGGAGGGGGTATGATGGATTTCGAGATTAATGGTTAGATAAATAAAGCATGATCTTGGAGGGGGTATGATGGATTTCGAGATTAATGGTTAGATCCACCATTATCTCGAGGGAGGGTATTGAGATAAAAGATCTCACATTGGAAAGATGTAAGGGACATGAGTAATATATAAGAGATTTGGGCCAGTACACTAATTGCCAATTGGTTTTAAGTAGGAAACCCAAGAAACTTAACGGATGATCATGTTTGCATGTATAATTGGCTTAGTTGTTGTGCTTTTGCAATGTTTCAGAGTCCACTTGGTGTTTTTGTACATCCCTCCGGAATGGAGAAACCGATTCATGAATGGATCGATGATTTGAAAATTTTACAAGAGCAAGGAAAGGAGGAGCAGTTTAGCAATTGGTTGGATAGAGTTACTTCTTCTCATATCAGCTCAGCCACATGGATTGTAAAATTTGACAAGCATGAGTTATCTGGTAAGAGCTCTAGGGTCTGATTGTATAAGACTTTCAGAACTTTTGCTATTGAAAGCTTTAAGTTTAAATCTGACTGTTAAAACTTTTAATTTTTTAAAATAATTAAAGAGGTTTTAGAAATGTTAAAAGTCAAGAAATGTTACTTTTAGATAAACAAACAGTGTCAAGAATAAAAACAGTTATTTAGGCTGTGAAATTTTTTAGGAGAATTTTTAGAACTTTACAAACTTAAAAAAGCTTGATTGAAATTACATTGAGTACTTTGAAAACTTTAGAATTAAATTAAAGCTTTAATAGCTATTAAAGCCAAAACAACAATCAGACCCTAGTCATTTTAAGTTACCACTAGATTTTGACCCGCGTTTTTAAGCGTGGTTTTTTCTTTGGATTGTATACAAAATTAGTGATTTAGTTAAATTGTTGTACATTATTATGTTACAAAACCATATGATATCAAATAAGATAATTTGTTTAAATTATATAACTCATGTATTAGTTTATTTAAGATTTTGTGTGTACATCCCTATATAATTTTCTTTTAGGCATACATTTTACCAGATCTAAAAAATTTAAACTGAAATCTCCCTCAAAATATAGGTGCAGTTTGAATTCAAGTTTACATATTCATTTTTTGGACCCGCAACCTCTTTTCGAGTTAAGATCATATCCGAGACCTAATCGAGTACTCAAGTACATGAACTGTTTTGTATATATTAGATATATTTGAGTATTTTAGATATGTTTTTGGAATTACAAATATTTTTAAGTTTGAGTTCAGGTTTTCGATTTTAGTTTCGGATAAAATTTCAATTTTCTTTAAAAACGTATTTTGGGTATTTAGAAAGTTAGCTTTTTATTTCTCGGATTGGACCGGATCGGTTCATTTTGGGTCTTTTTGGTATTTCAATATTTTCGGGTATTTTTTTTAATTTTCGGATATTTTTTTGTGTTACAATATTTTTAGGAGGTTTTAGGTATTTCAAATCTTTTTTTAGTCTTAAATAATCAAACCAATCCGGATTTGTTACGTACATGGACTTTATAACATGGACTTTATAGATATTTGAATTATGGATTTGAGCCGACCCAGATTCAAAAAGAACCAACCCAAACTTTAACAAAAAGAAATTCAAATACCTATTTATGTTTAATTTTTTAAACCCAAAATGAATCGATTTGTACCTATCCGGAAATCTGATATTCATGCCTACTTTCTTCCATTATTTTTGTATATATTTTATAAAAATTATATTTGTTGAGCTGATGACACATAAATTTATTTGATATATTTTGGTTAATTTAATAGTATAAATTTGTAAGGTTTTAATAGTTTTAAACTTATCTTAAATAATAAATTTCATTATTTTTTTAAGAAATCATTTAAAGTAAAATATATAATTTCGTTTTTAACAGATGTTTTGATTTATTAAATTTAATTTTGTAAATATTTGGAACTACATAATCTGTAACAGATATTGTTCTACTATATTAAAAATATAAATTTATATTATTATAAAACCAATTATTTTTGTTATTGGTATAGTTTTCAATTTCAGAAATTAAATTTGTGATAATATTTCATAAAAGATTCAAGAAATACATGAATAACATATCACTTAATTAGTAAAATATTATTGTTAAGTTTGTATTATGAAGGTATTCATCAAAATAGTTTGTATTATGTTCAATTTTCTATGTAAAGTCCGAAAAATACATACATTGAATATTAAATCTGTTTATTATTATTATTATTTCTTACATAGTTTTCTGTATTAAAATATGTAGGTAGGAATATTGCTAAGTTTGTTACGACATCTCTTCTCGTGACACTAAGGAAAATATGAGTTATGTATAGAATATTACTTTCACTTAGATATAGGCTAAATTATATGGTGCTAAAATATAGTGCTAGTCTAATTATAATAGGTCTAAACAACTTGTATAAGTAGATTTATTTCGACTTCTTTTTCTTTTAATAATATTGATTTCAACTATCTCTTCTATAAGATATAAGATCAATCCTTTGAGCCAAGTATGCCTTACCAAATTATCAATGTCATATTATTTTCATTTCGTAGATTCTCTATGTGCCTAGTCTACGGTCCTGTAAACTGTTCTTGATATGAAGAGTGTGATTGTGTAGTACAATTAGCTCAGCAAAAAGTGGAGCAAAAGAGTTTACTCTCATTTCCACCTAAATTTATCCAATCAAGAGAAAAGGATGAAAAGTTTTTACTCTGATTCTAGCTTTGATTCTTTTGGTTTTTTTTTGTTACTTTTATCTCTTTCTCCGAACTGAGTGGAACCCGGCGAAACAAAATACTCTCTCTGTTTCAATATAATTTATGTTTTAGAAAAAAAAATTGTTTCTAAAATATACATATTTTATATTTTCACTGCACTATTTAATGTCAAATTGTAAATTTTAAAACATTTATTTAAATTCTATTGGTTAAAAGTTATAAGGAATATGAAGTTACAAAAAATAATATATTGATAATTATAAATTCATATCTTTTCTCAATATGTGTAAAATTTTATAAATATATATCTTATTAAAACATAGGAGGAAGTATTTAATAAATACTTCTCTTCCTTTTTTTCATTCCATGTCCTCTATATTAGGCTATGTGTTTACCAATCAAAGCCGAATTGTTAAAGATTTGTTGGACCTTTGTTTCTAGAAGATGATGTAAAAGATGTTGATATCGTTATTTCCTCACCATAATGAGACACTGTAAAAGTTTGTTATCATGTTCTAATGTTTTGGTCTTATTTGTTTTTGGGTTGTATTCAGAGTAAAAAGTTAGATCTTGTTCTACAAGAGTGTTATTGAGTTGTCAGGTAAACCTTGATTCATGGTCCTTTTCAAGTTTTCAAACGAATTAGTTGACTTAAATAGGTATTGAAAATCTGACAAATGGGGTTTAAATTGAAAAAGGCGGAAAAGCAAAATCTATGGTTAGATGTTCCCTGTTCAGATGATCAAGTAAATGAATCTTCTGAAATTGGACTAACAAGCTACCACAAGAGCAGAGTATTTGTGTGTTTTGTTATGTTATGTATTGGCTTTCTTTAAATACTCTTTTACATATCTTCAAAAGTATTAATAAGGAAAGACTGTGCCTAAATTAGACTGTCTCTGGATCACAGTTGATTGGTTTATGACCGTTTTGGGTCTCTACAACAAAACCATACATTTCATTGCTGTGCTAGAGAGTTAGTTTATGACTATATTTTCAGGTTTGACCCTATTTTCTGTTAGAGTTAAACTTGATGATAACTTAGAGAATAAGTTATTCTAATCCTATGTGTATTAGGATTTAGAGAAAGTATGTTTCCTAATGAGTTTAGGAGAACTAGATAACTATAAAAAGAGTTGCAAGAGTGTTGCATCCTTAAGAGTTTTAAGAGTTTGTTTTTGAGAGCTTAAGGTTTTGAGAGAGTTTCCTTAAGAGAGATTAATAAGAAAGAGTTTTCTTATTGTGTAATCTTATACAAACTTGAGTTAAGATAATATTTGGTATCAGAGCGAAGGTTCAAAAGATATGGGAGAGTTAGTACCTGTAACGATCAAGAAGGATGGAGGTCTCTCATCTATGAACTGTCCTATGCTAACAACAACAAATTATACGGTATGGGCAATACAGATGAAGACACTATTCAGAGTTTTTGATGTATGGGAGGTAGTCGAGACCGAATCAACAGACAGAAAGAAGAATGATGTTGCGCTAAACATCTTATGGCAAACTATTCCAGAGACATTGATCCTCCAAGTCGGAGAACTCGATACTCCAAAAAAGGTGTGGGATGCAATCAAAACACGATACGTAGGAGCTGACAGGATACGAGAAGCACGTTTACAAACCCTAAAAACAGAGTTTGATCGATTAAAGATGAAAGATTCAGAAAAATCGATGACTTTGTAAGCAAGTTATCGGAGATATCTTCAAAGTCATCAGCTCTAGGTAAAACTATGGAAGAATCAGATCTCGTGAAGAAGTTCTTGAGCTGTCTACCACGGAAAAAATATATTCATATAGTTGCTTCCATAGAACAGATGTTAGATCTAAATACAATGACTTTTGAAGATATCATAGGGCGTCTAAAGACATATGAAGAACGAATCTTCGAAGAAGAAGAAGAAAAACAAGAAGAACAGAGCAAACTCATGTATGCAAATTCAGACGCATCAAACCGAGACTACTATGGAGATTACAGAGGTCGTGGACGAGGTGGTAGAACCTACGGAAGAGGCAGAGAGGAGGCAGAACCTATTGGGACAGCAGAGATCCTTCAAAAGTAATATGCTTTCGCTGTGACAAACCAGGACACTTTGCTGCAACATGTCCAGATAGACTTCTTAAGCTTCAAGAAACAACCGAAAGTAAAGAAGACGAGACACATGAAGCAGATAAGCTACTAATGCATGAGATTGTGTATCTCAATGAGAGAAACATAAGGCCAAAAGAATTTGAATCTTCAACCGATGGAAACAAGATCTGGTATCTCGACAATGGTGCCTCAAACCATATGACAGGGAATCGTGGGTATTTTCATTCGATGGATGAGAGCATAACAGGAAAAGTTCGTTTTGGTGATGATTCAAGGATAGATATTAAAGGAAAAGGAGATATCGTGTTCATCACTCAAGATAAAGAGCGAAAGATACTAGCAGACGTATACTTCATCCCTGACCTAAAGAGTAATATAATTAGCCTAGGGCAGGCTACTGAATCAGGCTGTGATGTAAGGATGAGAGAAGATTTTATTACACTTCATGATAAAGATGGGAACTTGATAGTAAGAGCCAACAGAGCAAGGAATAGATTATATAAGGTACTTATGGAAATCGAAGAAGTAAAGTGTCTACAACTAGCAATATCAACCGAATCTGAGAAGTGGCATGCTAGATTGGGACACATAGGAGTAGGAGCTATGAAGGAAACAATAGAAAAGGAGCTGGTTGTGGGCATTCCAAGTCTTAAAGTTGAGGATCAAACATGTGAGTCATGTCTTGCTGGAAAACAAACTCGTTAAGCTTTTTCAAAGGCAACAAGTTATCGAGCAAATAAAGTACTAGAACTAGTACATGGAGACCTCTGTGGTCCTGTTTCTCCACCAACAGCAGGAGGAAACAAGTATGTATTTGTCCTAATCGATGATCACTCGAGATACATGTGGTCCATCTTGTTGAAAGATAAAGGTGAAGCTTTCGAGAAATTTAAGCGTTTCAAGAGCATTGTTGAGCAAGAAACAGGGGAAAACATCAAAACGTTTAGGACAGACAAGGGTGGAGAGTTTACTTCGAATGAGTTCCATAAGTTTTGTGACGAAGAAGGAATACAAAGACACCTAACGGCTCCCTATACGCCACAACAGAACGGAGTTGTGGAACGTAGAAACATAACGCTTTTTGGAATGACACGGAGCATACTGAAACATATGGGAGTTCCAAACTATCTCTGGGGCGAAGGTGTGAGACCCTCAACATATCTCATCAACCGTGTTGCTACCAAAGCATTGACATCTCAAACTCCATACGAAGCACTAAGATGCAGGAAACCGAATGTGAAGCACTTAAGGGTATTTGGATGCATTGGCTATACCAAAGTTGATGCTCCAAACGCAAAGAAGTTGGATGATAGGACACTTGCTCTGGTGCATCTAGGAACTGAACCTGGATCCAAAGCATACCGAATGCTTGATCCAGTGACAAAAAGAATATTAGTGAGTAGAGATGTAGTGTTTGATGAACTAAAGCGATGGAAGTGGTTTGGTACAGACGAGAATATTGAAAAACCTGGAGCTTTTACGATCATATTTGGTGAGTATGGAAACCAAGGGATAGAAGAAGAGGAAGAACACAATAACGAAGAAGAAGGCTCAACGAGTAATGCCACCGGAAGTACAGTTGTACCAGTACAACATGAAAAACATACAACAGAGGTAGTACAGCTAAGAAGATCAACAAGGGAAAGTAAGAAACCTAGCTATCTAGATGATTATGTGTGCTTAGCAGAAGAAGAAGGAGAGCGTTTGCTTTTGCTTCTAGATGAAGAACCATGGGACTTTACCGAAGCTATGGAAGAAAAGGTGTGGCAGGATGCTTGTGGAGATGAAATAGACTCCATTATCAAAAACAAGACATGGAGTCTCGTTGATCTACCTGAAGGAGCTAAGGCTATAGGATTGAAGTGGATATTTAAGATCAAACGCAACGCGGATGGATCGATCAACAAATACAAGTCCAGATTAGTAGCAAAAGGTTACATTCAACGGCATGGGATTGACTTTGAAGAAGTTTTTGCTCATGTGGCTCGCATAGAGACAATCCGTTTCATAGTTGCGTTAGCTGCATCACGAGGATGGAGAATTCATCACCTAGATGTCAAAACAGCCTTTCTTCATGGTGATTTAAAGGAAGACGTGTTTGTAAAGCAACGAGAAGGGTTCGAGATCAAAGGCAGCGAGGAGAAGGTATACAAGTTGCACAAAGCCCTATACGGTTTGAAACAAGCTCCTAGAGCTTGGAATGAGAAACTAAACAAGGTGCTAGAGAATCTCAAGTTCACAAGATGCTCAAAAGAACCGTCTCTATATCGCAAAGAAGTACAAAAGAATGTTCTGCTTGTGGCTGTCTATGTTGACGACTTATTGGTAACAGGATCGGATATGGAGATGATTCAAGACTTTAAGAAAGAGATGTCAGCTATTTTCGAGATAAGTGATCTTGGGTTATTGACTTACTATCTTGGTATTGAAGTCAAGCAACATGAGAAGGGAATTACATTGTCTCAAGAAAGGTATGCGAGGAGGATCTTAAGTGAAACAGGAATGGAGGAATGTAATGCTACTCAAACTCCGATGGAATTTGGTCTAAAGATGTCAAAAGCAGAAGATGAGCAAGACGTTGACGAGAAAGAGTTCAGAAGAGCTATTGGATGCTTGAGGTACTTGTTGCATACCAGACCAGACTTAGCTTTTAGTGTAGGCATGTTATCTCGTTACATGCACAAACCAAAAGCTGCGCATGGAACGGCACTCAAACAGGTACTCAGGTACTAAAGGGGACACTCTCGGTTGGTCTTGTATTCAGAAGAGCAGAAGAAACAGAGATTGTTGGTTACAGTGATTCAAGTCACAATATTGATGAAGATGACGGACGAAGTACTACAGGACATGTTTTCTACTTGAATCAATGTCCAATCACTTGGTGTTCGCAGAAACAAGAAACCGTAGCCTTGTCTTCATGTGAGGCAGAGTTTATGGCAGCAACAGAAGTGGCAAAACAGGCTATATGGCTACAAGATCTACTTAAAGAGATCGTTGAGACATCAAACAAAGGTGTGGAGATAAGACTTGACAACAAATCAGCCATTGCACTTACCAAGAACCCTGTTTTCCACGGAAGGAGCAAGCACATCCATAAACGCTATCATTTCATAAGAGAGTGTGTGGAGAACAATCAAATTGATGTTCAACATGTTCCAGGAGCAGAGCAAAAGGCCGATATTTTGACTAAGGCACTAGGAAGGATCAAGTTCAGAGAGATGAGAGATCTAATGGGAGTTCATGACGTCAAGGAAGCTGAGATCAAGTTTAAGGAGGTGAATGTTAGAGTTAAACTTGATGATAACTTAGAGAATAAGTTATCCTAATCCTATGTGTATTAGGATTTAGAGAAAGTATGTTTCCTGATGAGTTTAGGAGAACTAGATAACTATAAAAAGAGTTGCAAGAGTGTTGCATCCTTAAGAGTTTTAAGAGTTTGTGTTTGAGAGCTTAAGGTTTTGAGAGAGTTTCCTTAAGAGAGATTAATAAGAAAGAGTTTTCTTATTGTGTGATCTTATACAAACTTGAGTTAAGATAATATTTTCAATTTGGATATATATTGAAAAAATAAAACTGCTTTCAACCACCTTGGATACTGCAGTTTATGGAAAAGAAAAAGGATAATGATGGAGATAAGAAGAGACGCAAGTCACGGAACATGACTTAAAGCATTAAAAGTCTTGTCTTAACTACTAATTACCACACTTTCCGTAATTAACGCCTTTTCACTTTATCCATCTTTTTTTCCTGATATCTTCTTTATAGTGTTGTTTCTTTCTCCAAGCTCTCACTCACTCACACTAGCTCAGTCATTTTCCTCAAAATGGCTACCTTAAACACTAGACTCTTCTTCTTTTCTCTATGTCTCATCCTTAGCAAAAAAGCAACGTCGCAGCTTGATGAGCTATGGCTAGTGGGTGACGACGATGACGATCCACTCAGGGCGTTGCAGACAAGGCACAAAGGAAGAGAGGAGAAGTGTGACTACTCAGTGGGGAAATGGAGCTACGACGAAACGTATCCTCTCTATGACTCAAACTGTCCGTACCTTAGCTCTGCGCTAAGTTGTCAGAAAAATGGAAGGCCTGACTCTTATTACCAGAAATGGAGATGGGTCCCTAAGTCTTGCTCACTTTCAAGGCACACAACCACACTACTCTATATTTTTACTTTTTTAACCAGTTCAGGGGATACTTACTATACGTAAGAAAAATCGGCTAGGTTATTATATTGACTCCAAATAGTAAGTGCATGAGGACTAAATGGTATAGAGATGATTAGGAAAAAAATTTGATTAGAATACAAATAGAAAATAGATTAATGTCTTATATCTACAATGTAGTCAATTAAGGTTAAGATTTTATGAAATTGTATTTAATATTTTTAGTCAAAAATTATATTTAAATCTTTGAAAATAAAATTAAGATATTACTCCTTCCGTTTCATGAAGAATGTTATTTGATTAATAGTAAAGTTAAAATACATATATATTGCATTGAAATTATAAAATAAAAATTTTGTGTAACAAAAAAAAAGGTTTCAAACTTGAAATTTTATGAAACAGAGAGATAGGATCTAGTGATTTACTTCTCAGCTAGTTTTCCAAACAGAGTTGTTTAACCACATTTTGCAGCCTTTATTCTTACCAAAGTAAGCTATATCAAATTATTGATGGGGATTTCAGGTTTGACGCATTGAAATTTCTTGGAAAAATGAGGCAAAAAAGAATAATGCTGGTAGGAGATTCAATAATGAGGAACCAGTGGGAATCTCTTGTCTGTTTAGTACAGTCTGTGCTTCCCACGCATCGTAAGAAGCTCACTTACAATGGTCCTACAATGTCTTTCCATTCTCTGGTAACAATCATATCTTCTTTTTGGACCACATTTACATAATTGGTTAGTACAAAAAAAAACTAAGAAGTTTGGTTATTTGAAGGATTTTGAGACATCAATTGAGTTTTCTTGGGCTCCTCTGCTTGTGGAGCTCAAGAAAGGACATGACGGTGAAAGAGTGTTGCATTTGGACTCAATAGAAGACAATGCTAGATACTGGCGAGGTGTTGATGTTCTTGTATTCGATTCCGCTCACTGGTGGACTCACTCTCAGAAACGAAGCTCGTAAGTCGTCAACAAAAACTGTTATCAACCTTGGTTTAGATGCAAATGATTAGTATATATAATATAGTTTTGACAGTGACAATAACAAAAGTTATTGATGCTTTTATTTAGGTGGGACTATTACAAGGATGGGAACAAGCTTTACAAAACCATGAACCCAATGGTTGCTTATGAAAGAGGACTAACCACATGGGCTAATTGGGTTGAGATTAATCTTGATCCATCCAAAACCAAAGTAATCTTCCGCACAAGCTCACCAAGGTCTACTTTCTCTTCCTAATCTCATAACATAAACTACATGAAACCAAAGTTTGATCGTGTACTATATCTCTGGCAGAGAGAGTGGTCAAAAGTGCTCTAACCAGAAACATCCATTGCCTTCTTCTAGCGAACCACACGTTCCTCAACAATCAAGAGTGTTGAAGAAAGTGCTAATGAAAATGAAATACAGAGTGTATCTGCATGATATCACAACAATGTCGGCCTACAGGAGAGACGGGCATCCATCGGTGTTCAAGAGATCAATGGGAGAGGAAGAGAAGAACCATCGTTTCGCTGGACCTTCATCAGATTGTAGTCACTGGTGCTTGCCTGGTGTCCCGGATATTTGGAATGAGATGCTTTCTTCAATTATCTTAACCAAAGCTGCATGAGTTGTGTCTGATTTACTCATGGTGTTACTTGTATTAGTTATTATGAGTCTGTTTCTTGAAAGGGAAGTTAGTGGTTTACTATATATATATATATATATATATATATATGCCCTTTCCCAACTAAGAAAGACAAGACAGCTCAAAGGTCTTTAAGCATGTGATGATAATAAGTACTTTGAACTTGGCATATGGCAGCATAGATGATGAAAAATACTATACTCTTTGCATTTCTCTCCATGTTTTCAAATATAATGCATCAGTACAATCACTATGGTTACTGAATGTGAAAACTCGTATATGGTTAAGGTCATACAAGACACTATTTATCCATTTGTTTTGTCACTAATTAATGCATATTAAGATTTCAGTGTCTTTACTTTCACCCACTCACATTTTCACAACTTTCTCTTCTTTTCTTTGTCTTTGTATGATTCGATTAATTAAATTAGTATTAAGAAAGAGACACCAAGATTATTCCCAAAACAAACGCTACAAATCAAATAGAAGCCAAAAAAATATCAGGCATGAGCTTGTTCCAACGATTTTTATAACGTTTACATGTGCCTTCACATGTGAAAAACAAAATTATGTATCCTAGATCTTTTCTTGGGTTAATGTATCCAAACACCCTTTATCTGTCTCCACTGATACCTAACTCTATTTGTTCTCTCAAACATTGTAGGTCAAGTGTTGGTATCTTATTATATAAACTTTCGTTCTTCAAAGTTACTAATTAACACGATTACGACACATGTCGTTTATATTTTTTTAATTATCCTTTTAAAAATATAGTCATAATCCTTAAAAGATTAATGCTAATTTTCCTTATAATTTTTTAAAATATCAGCAATTATCCTTAAAAAAAATCAGCAATTATACTTTTAAAAAAAATAGTAATTATCCTTTTAAAAAATTAGTAATTATCCATTTAAAAAACATTAAATTAAAATTGTATTTTTTTAAAAAAATCTTAAAAAATAAAAAAACTGTTTTTTGCTAATTTTCCTTAATTTAAATCCTAGTTAAAAACATTAAAACCAAAAAAATGACATATAAAAACAATTAATAAGGAAAAATCATTGTAAAAAAGCAATTATATCTTTTTTTTTAAAACATATTCCAAATAAAAAAATCAAAAACTATTTAATGTTAATTTTATACTGTTCAAATCCTTATTAAAAATATTAATTTTAATTTTCCTTATAATAGTTATTGTTTTTTTTTGAAACAAAACATAAATTATCTTTTTTTTAAAAGTCGTAATTCTCCTTTTAAAAAATTAGTAATTATCCATTTAAAAACATTAAATCATTATTTTTTTT
>JABAYD010016186.1:0-39351 GCA_014822095.1 Diplotaxis tenuifolia
CTTGACCAATTATATTTACATTATTACTTGTATAAACGTATTACATATAATAAAAAGAAAAAAAAATTATGATAATTATAACATTTTCTTAAGTTTTATGTTAATATAATTGTTAGCTAAGTTTAAAAAATTTACAAAACATGTAAATTCACTACCTATTTTAATTTTTTATCTTATACATAAATGAAAAATATATTTTACAAAACAAATTTATATCGAACTTTTAAGATTTTTTGAATAAATTTCAAAATATCCGTATTTCCGAATATCCGTATTTTTTCGAAGCAAAGCAAATCGAAAAATCGGATATCCGTAGCATTCGAAGCAAATCACAAATACCTCAAAAAATTCGAATATCCGATTTGTGCCCAAACTTATCCTCGGAGAGTCGTAATGTAATATGGTTTAATATATATAAATTCAGTTATTACACGTCATTTTAGACTTTCTTTATACAGTCTTTGACCAATGCATGTAGAAATAAATGAAATATTTATCTTGAAAACATATTTAGCTCAGAGAATGTTCTTTCTCAGTGCATTTGAAAGACTGTAGTCAGTGGCTGAGGTAGGATAGTGGCATGTTGAAATTTTGTTCGAAAAAAAATTACATGTGGTTTTTGCATAAAAATCTAAAGGATTAAGTTTATTGATCCTTGTAAACTCTAAGTGTTATCAGTTTGACCCATATAAATTAATTTTCTCCCTCCTCCACTGACTGTAGTTAATGTATCCTATATATGAGCCAAAGCAGAGTTGGATGATTTCTCTTTATCGCATGCATTGTCAAATTTCACCATTTTACTGCGCTTTAATAGGACTTTTTTTTCAGTTCACTTAACTTTATGTCGGTTGATACCGTATGACACATCAGTCTCTTTTAATTTCAATTTAACGAGTCTCTTTTAATTTGTGTTCTTCTCTTTTTCTTATGACGACTGCTATAATTCGTATTATTGTCCCGAAGAAGACATATAAACCAAAATGCAATCATAGCTCCCATTTCTATTATAACATCTCACATTTTAAAAAATATATGTAAATGGACAAATATAAATAAAATATAACTTGTAATAATTAGTTACACCCTTCTTTCTCAAAAAAAAAAATTAGTTACACCCCTTGAGCTGACGACTGTGAAATCATGAGGGCGGTTTATATACTTATTTTTGCAAAATGGTTGACTATTACAGTCACACATAAAGATACAGTCAACTCGTATACGGTTGCTGATGATGTTTTACTAAATATCAAAACATCCATTCCAAATTATTAAAATTTCTGATATCGACACTCATTGGATTTTTGGTTCTAAAAACACTTATTTGTACTTGGTTATACTCTAAAAAAAATTAATAATGTATTAAAGTAAAGAAAACTTATGCGAAAAATGTATTTTTATGTCTCCATGCTATAATATAAGATATAAAATATCACACATAATGAAATATAAGAAACTAAAATTAATAACCAACAATTTTATAAATGTAAAAAACACTACTTAGACTTGAAACAAACATAATTAAACTTCAAATGCAATATCAGACATAAAACATTAATATTAACCAAACAAACTATATATTATACTAAGTATTTAAGTTAATTATTCTTATAATAATTAATTATTTTTAGGTACTTAATAATATTTTAGTGTGTTTTGAATATATATTATAATTGAGATAGAGTATGGTACAATTATTTTTGGAATTTTGAAGTTTTGATTTTTCGAATATCCATTTAAGTTCATTTCGGTTCAGATAGAACTCATAACCCAAAATACTGTATACCATCATTTATTAAATATTTATATCAGATTTAGATAGATTCATGATCATTTTTATTGGAACGAATTCAGTTCGGATTTTTGGGCTCAGTTTATTTGCCCACCCCTAACTAGAACTGTCACAGTGAAATTACTTAGTCCTTGTTTTGATATACTATGAGAGATTCATCGAAGATTTGTTCTTTTTTTTTTAATTCATATTTGATCTGTCTCAGTTCAAGTAAATTAGCTGCATAACTACCGATTTCGCATCTGGCTAGCGACAGCATAACTATTGGTAACTGTAAGATCAAACCAAACATTATATTTGGATAAAATATCCCACATTGGAAAGATGTAAAGGACTTGGGCCAATCCAATAATTGCCAATTGGTTTTAAGTTGGAAGCTCATAGTAAACCTGAATTTAACATGGTATCAGAGCCCAGATCCTAAAAAGCTCTAAACTCCTAATTAATTAATTAACCCTTCCGACCAGATATATAAGTCGTGATTAACCTTTCGGCTAGGTATAATTGTTGTAATTGACTCGCTCGACCGAGTATAACTGTCTTAAAGTTCCGAGATTTCTAGCCGATAAGAGCTATCATCTCGAGGAGGGGTATTAGGGATATTATATCCCACATCGGGAATTCAATGGGACCTTAAATAATATATAAAGGTTTAGAGTCAATCCACTAATTGCCAATTGGTTTTGAGTTGGAAGCTCATAATAAGTATTAGGGATATTATATCTCACATCGGGAATTCAATGGGACCTTAAATAATATATAAAGGATTAGAGTCAATCCACTAATTGCCCATTGGTTTTGAGTTGGAAGCCCATAATAAGTATTAGGGATATTATATCCCACATCGGGAATTCAGTGGGACCTTAAATAATATATAAAGAGTTATGGTCAATCCACTAATTGCCAATTGGTTTTAAGTAGGAAGCCCAAGAAACTTAACATGGTATCAGAGCGGGCCCATACCCTGACCCACGAATTCGGCCCGGACAGTGGCCCGATCATCCCATTAGCTGATGGCCCAAAGGAAGGCTCAGTTCTCCAGATCGCTAGAAAATAAAGCATGATCTTGGAGGGGGTATGAAAGATATAAAGGACTTGGGCCAATCCACTAATTGCCAATTGGTTTTAAGTTGGAAGCCCATAGTAAATCCGAATTTAACACATTAATAAGTAGGATATTTGTAGAATCTTTCACATGTAAGTGATTTCACATGTAATAAGTGTTTTCACATGGGACAAGAAGCTGACAAAAGGAACAAACTTTCCCACGTGATTCAATTCTTAGGGCTTCTCGTAATGATTAGGGTTATGGGACAAGTAGTGAAGAAATGTATCTTCTCGTCGAATGGATTTACACAACGTGTTCATGCGCAAACTCCCTCCAAACCCTAAAACTAAAAAGCCTTGGACTTGGACCGTTCAAATAGTTTCAATTATACAGTTACATATAAGGAGTTAAATCATTTGTCAGGCCTTATACTTACTTAATGTGTCATTGTAATCATTGTAGGTTGTAAGATAATATAGCAGAATATTTTTGTAGCTAAAATTTAGATTTAATAAGAAAAGTTCTGCCACCTTTCCCATGCGTATATAGGATAGTATAATTAGTTGCCTTGAAGGTTTTATACACTGAACGTTCTTTTCTTTTCTTTACTGGATAAACTTACTTGAATTTTTTAGCAGGCTATCATTTCTATAAAATAAAAAATAGAAGTGCCAATAGATTTTCATGGAAATTGTTCTTCTAGAATCCAAAATTATAATAGTAGCTTTATTATATATATTGATCAGAGTGGTAACTTGCAATTTCAGCAGGATCTATATGAAATATTATATTGGTCATTTTGTGGGTTAATTGTAACGTATAAACTTGGATTCTATCATGGAAAAGTTAGTATTTTAATCTTATTTAAATATTCAACTTATGGTAGGTGGCCCAATGAGGGCTCACCATTCACCTATCCAAACCTAAATTAAAGTTATATTAGTATATCCTTTAACTGCCCTCAGAAGAAAATAATTTGATGAAACTGTCACTAATTTATGCATTAGTACCGATCATTATATATATTCTTTCTAGTAACCAACTAGTGAACGCGAGACACCATTTTACTATAAGTTCACAAAACACACATTTTTAGTATGTAGAGTGAAAGTGTTGAATTACTTAATATAATTTTATTTCAATATCAAATAGCTAAATGACAAGAGGCGAAGCAGGACCAAAAATGACACTTTTGGATCACGGTCTTTACTTATGCTTCACTTCTATGCTTCGTTTCAACAACACACAAAAGCAAAAAAAAAGTATCTACATAAACAAATCTTTCCAATTTCCTTTCTGTTACTTTATTTTGTAATTTTTATTGCAGTTTTATTAACTTAGACACCAAATCTGTGTCCCGAAGTCACTAACATCAGCCGCATAACCATCCGATATTTGATAAGCTCACCTAAACACAAAACTCTACCTATATTCTAAATAGAACTTACCTAATATGTATTTTATAAATATATCATGTTGGTTGGTTAGTTAATTAGTTAAATACTTCAATGGTTACACGGTATTGATACAATTAACAGGGAAACCCATTTTTCATTGTACTTATACTTGCTTAGTTGAATAAAATGTTGGAATGTATTTATTACAGATTTAAAAATAGTGAATAAATACTAGAAGAGAATTATGTGCAGAGGTTTTTTCCCTCGGTCGTTAGACTTGGGAGACATTTTGACATGTCCATTCCATAATGCATTTGAATTATAGAGAGTATTAAGGAAATGCATATAATATGATCATATCAGCGTTATTATTAATTTTGAATATTCACGGATAAATATTAGACACTCTAGAAGGAATGTATGCAAGAAAAACATGTCTACGAAATTCATAAGTCGCACATTATTTGCAAGGGATTTTTCGCATCGTGGTTGGAAATTAAAGTATAACGATATGTTGTGTTCAATTCATACATCGATCGTAAAGTGTAGAGTATACACAAGAACTATCTAAGCTCTACAATTATGAGAATAATACATATATAGAAGTTGTTTAACTGAAGCAAGTAACGGTAATTCCATGTCAAAATGACTATAAAAATATGGCTACACACTCTACGAATTTAGATATCTTTTTACAACCACTATTAGTTAAAATTACTTGGTATCCATGAGATATACATACATTAGCTACGATTCGGCCATTATATGAAAAACGTGTATCATCCGTAGCCCCAAAAAAACGTATATCATATATTAATTACACATAAATATACATGTATATATTGTGTAATTGTTAATTTGAGAAGGTAAAACAAAATTAATGAGGGTTTAAGAGAACGGAAAACGGATGGGACCCACGACCAACCCGCCTGCAACAGAAAATCGTGACACTAATGATAGAGGACTCACTCACGCCGGACCAGCAGCCGCCACGTCAGCACATCATTCCGTTTTATGGGTCCCGCATTCCACTTAAACCTGCTCAAACTCCTAGCTGTGTTTAATTTAATTTTGTATAGACAGTCACAGTTTTACCAAGGATCCGCTTTGGGTCTAACCCGAGATCAACTAAGCTAACTCGTTTTACAGAATTGTTTAAAACAAATTGCACAATACAAACCCTAGGAGCACCCTCTTTTTCTTTTCGATTTTCTCTTTTTTTCTTTCTTAATAAAATAATAAGAGATGAAAGTATTTCACCAATATAATGGTTAAAAGATTTTCTGTTTAATGGGATACAAATGCATGTTGTAAAAAGAATAAGGACATAATTGCACATCCGTTCTCCCGTTTTGGGTTCGACTTCGGGAAGTTGTTTATTCTATTATTACTAAAACCGCCTATGTCACTTTCCTTTTGAGTGTTATGCAATCCCCAAGGTAGAAATGAAATCGATCACCTTTCATTACAAAAAATAAATAATATCGTCTGATACATAGTCAATATACAACGCGTTTTTCTTTTTCCAATTGAAAATAAATACTATGAGAAAATTGTATCATGAAAAAGAAGACTTGATAGTCCATCGATTAATGCCACGGTGGTTCTATTATTGTCATTTAATTTAGGTGTTATAATCTGAATTCAGTTTTAAGGATATGTATTATTTGTAAGAAATGTAATTCTACCAAAAATATGTATTATATATGTTTCACACTAAATTTAATCATGTGAATGTAACTCAGGGTCATCAAGACTAGAATTTCTCACTGAATGCATTCTATCTTGACCATTTCAATATTCACATAATATATACACAAAGCAATGATTTGGCGGTTGGTATTTGTTGTATACACAAACTTATTAACACTGGAATGAAAACGGAGTAATCAAGGGTCAAATTTTTGTTTGTTAAAGTTTCAGCGTAAGACTGTCTTGTCTATAATTATTTATGCTCACAGTAGATAATTGGTTTAAAATCAATCTTCTATCCAATCAGTAGAACAAAACGGAAGTGGGGTATGTATTTGGTGTGCAGCAAGGTCGAATAATTACAATATCTATATATAAAATTACATCTGAAAATTTTGAATGTATAGATTTTTCGACAAAGATTTTTTCGTAAACCTATATCGAACTAGCAATATACTTTTATTCATAACTATTTGAATTTCTTTTATTTAGGATGTAAAACATCGTTTGGACATAAAAGGAGTCCAAACTATAAAGCCAAGAAAATAAGCTTATAATGTGAGGACAAACAAAAAAAAAAAAAGAACCTTTAATATTGATGATCAAGCATATACATCAAGAGCTGGTGGGTGGTAATTGATGTTGCCACCTCTCTATCTCTCTCTAAATCTTACTTTACTCTCTTATCCTCCTCTTTTTTCTCCCCCGAAGCTTTTGCAACAAATAAAGTCTCCTCTCTCTCTCTTTCTCTCTCTAGATGCAAGAGGACTCACAGAGAGAAAGTATGATTGATGGGGAAAGAGAGAAAGAGAAAGAAGGTAAAATACAATAGATTATTAGGACACGGTTGTCATCTTTTGTTGTGTGTCTTGTGTGCGCTCTTCTTTTCTTCATCCATTGATCTTCTTTATTTAACCCTACTCTCTTTCTCCTTTTCTCATTCTTTCTATCATTCCTTTTGTTCTCTCTCGGGATCTGATATCTCTTTTCCGCAACCTATTCCCGAGGAGGACTGTCAAATCTTGTCCACTCTTCTTTCATAGATACTTCTCTCTTTGTGCTGGAGTGTTCCAACTTATGATAAGAAGAGCATAAAGTTTTGTTAGAAGGTGTTCAAAAGGTTCCAGCTGTATCATCTTGAATCTAGAGTTTCTTCAGGTAAAACCCTAATTTTCTGTCAACTTTAGATTCAATGTTCGATCCTCGATCTTCACAAATAATTTTGGGAGTTTTTGTTCTTGTTTTGGTAAAAAAATTTGCTTTTAAATAGTCTTTAATCTTTCGTCGTCGTCATCATCATCATCATCATCTTCAACAATCACCTTGATGACTATCATCATCATATAATCTCATCATACTCAATGTTTGCTGATGTTACAAGCAAAGCAAAATAGCATCTAAATCTACAATATTAATTTAAATAAATTTAACAACTAACCAGTTTTCCTTTTTTGTGTAAAACTAAAAAAAAAACATAGGATTTTAATACAACAATCTAGAAAATCAACATCATCATCATCTCTTTAAAGAGTGTTCTCCTCTTAATCTTCTAAACTTGTTTGGTTATAGATACTTACATGTGATCAAATATCCACGCTGGTGTTATACAAATGAAGCAATATAATTAAGCACACTTTTACTTCAACTAAACGATCTAGTACATATAAATTTGAAATGCATGCATCTAATTATATCAACTTAACTATCATCATATGGTAATTGGGAATTCTTCGGCTAATGTTACTGCTTTTAGTTTTTGGTCTTCATTCTATCATTGATCTAACAAAAAGAAATTCTTGTGATATTGTATGTGCGACAGTAGTTCTGTCAATTATAAATGTAGAATTTCTTCTCTTATAGATTAAGCATAGATGAGACGCACAATCAAAATCAAATTAAATCACATAATTAAGTAATAATGTAACTAGTTCTAACATTATATATTGAGAAAAAGACAAAAATAACACTAAAAAATTTTTTTGTCACAAATATACCACTTAAGAATAAAAATGACAAAAATAGCATAAAAATATTTTATAAATTATTTATTTTTACCCTTGGGTTAACTAATCCTAGAATTTTTTGTTTAAAGTTGGGGAGTGAGGGTTTGGGGAAAGAGTTTCCAATTTGAAAAAATTAAAAAAACGTAAAATTGTCAAAATAAAAAATGTTATTTTGGTCATTTAAATTTTTGAGGATTATTTTTATGACTCAAACTAAGAAAAGTGTTATCGTGAAGATTTGCCCATATATATTATTTATTATTTGTTTTATAAACAGGTTATTAGTCGATCAAGAAGACGCAAAGATGAATTCGTTTTCCCACGTCCCACCGGGTTTTAGATTTCACCCAACAGACGAAGAACTTGTAGACTACTACCTGAGGAAAAAAGTTGCATCAAAGAGAATAGAAATCGATTTCATAAAAGACATTGATCTTTACAAGATTGAACCATGGGATCTTCTAGGTTTGCCAAATCACATTATCTTTCGTAATTTCCTAGGATTTTTTCAAAAACTAATATCATTCCTATTTGTAAATAGAGCTATGCAAAATTGGACATGAAGAGCAGAGTGATTGGTATTTCTTTAGCCATAAAGACAAGAAGTATCCCACAGGGACTCGAACCAATAGGGCAACCAAAGCAGGATTTTGGAAAGCCACTGGAAGAGACAAGGCTATATACTTGAGGCATAGTCTTATTGGCATGAGGAAAACACTTGTGTTCTACATGGGGAGAGCCCCAAATGGACAAAAATCCGACTGGATCATGCATGAATACCGCTTAGAGACCGATGAAAATGGAGCTCCTCAGGTATTATATCAACCCTAAACTATAACTTCTCTTTACAAATTATTTGGTTGTCATGTTAAAACATTTCAATCTGAGATCTCCTAAAACCATTTGAGCTAATCATACTATATATGTGCTATTTGGTTGTAGGAAGAAGGATGGGTGGTGTGTAGGGTTTTCAAGAAGAGACTTCCTGCAGTTATTAGACGAATGGGAGATTACGACTCATCTCCTTCACATTGGTATGACGATCAGCTTTCTTTTATGGCCTCTGAGCTCGAGACAAATGGTCCAAGACGGCTTGTCCCCAATCATCATCAGCAGCACCAACAGCCTTTGCCATATGGCCTCAATGCATCTACTTACGGTCTCAACAACCCTAACTTGCTATGCAAGCAAGAGCTAGAACTACAATACAGCCACTTGGTACAACATCACCATATACTTTATCATTCCTCAGCTTGAAATCTCTAAGATCCAATTAGATAATATTAATTGCAATTCTCTTTCTTGTGGAACAAGCAACAATGATATAATTAGACTCATATTGCTAACTTGCAGCAGTCTAATCTCGCGCATGAGGAACAATTGAATCAAGGGAATCAGAGCTTCACCTCCCTATACATGAATAGAGGTAACGAGCAAACGATGGACCAAGTCACGGACTGGAGAACTCTCGATCAATTTGTTGCTTCTCAGCTAAGCAACGAGGAGGCCGCCACAGCTTCTGCTTCTCTACAGAACAATGCCAAAGACTCAAGCAACGTGGAGTACCAAGTTGATGAAGAAAAAGATCAGAAAAGGGTTTCAGACATGGGAGAAGCATATGCTGCTTCGACTTCTTCCAGTATTGATCTGTGGAAATGAACACAGAGAGAACCATATCATATAAATGCATATACACATATATCTATATACGTACACACGAACACTAATCAAGTGTAGATGATGATGGTGGTGGTACAGATTTATATTTTCTTTGATTGATTCTTACTACATTATTCAACTTATGTTGTATGCATATATACATTTCATATATATGCATATATACTTGTACTCGATATAAGATTTAACCATATAAACTCTAATCTAAATGTAACTCCAATGCTTTTTTTTAATGGACAATTGTTTCTTCTTATTATATTCTGGTCTTTAATAACCTTAGAAAGGTAATTTATACAAATATTCACTCACAAAAAAAAAGACAACATATATTTTCTAAATCATGAGATCATTTTACAATGTTTTCCATATTACAACATAGTTAGATTCTTACTCTCTTGCTTCCATCTGCTTCCACAACAAATGTATTTGCACTAGCATAAAAATAATCATTTCTCCTTTGTTCATTTACAATCCAATACTATAAACATACAGAACATGATAAGTGTTACACAACATATAAAGACACAAATGCTGTTACATGTGCATTGTAATCACACCACATGATCTTAACAAACTGAAACTACGAGGCGTCACAAAGACCGGTCTTCTCATCGCAGAATCCATCACGACCGAGAAGACGTTGAGGTGGTGCACTGAGTAAAGGAGAAGAAGGCGAGCCATATGCATTTCTCCTGCTGTTTCCACAGCCAAGGCTCTTCCTTGTGCTCACTCCAGTCAATGGGTTTGTCCCATTTGCGTATTTACACAACGCCTTCAAAAGAACATTTGAAAAGGTTTATTCAGCTTATGTTAATGGAAGTAAATGGATGAATGAAAAGTTTACCTGTTTTTGAAGAAGATCAATCACAGCGTCACTAAAATCTGCGCCTTCAATCTTGGCACCACCGAGGTCACTACGTGTTAGAACCGAACGTACAAGAATTGCATTTGTCAGATTTGCCTCGTTTAGCACCTAAAGTTTGCCATAAGAGAATCATCATGAACCGAAAGAAGAATGACTCATATGCAAGTAATGTATATACAGAGCTCAGTGTATGTCATTTACCATCCGGTCCATAAGTGTATCGCTCAAATCAGCACCTGCAGAATAAACAACCATATTTTTCAGATAGACGTCTCAAGGACTCAAATGCTTAAACAAGGTTGACCAAATTGCTCTCAAAAGAAGACAATGGTGTTTCAAACATGAAACATCTACTACAGTGGATCTAAGCTAAGGATGCAACTTAACTAGAATGCAACACAGAGAGCAGCTGTTTTGGGATTAAACACTATGTCAAAATGCTTGTGGAGGCCAAAGAAACTGATATTCAGAAATTTCTAGTACAAGGGAACATCTCAAGAACTGAATATTATTTATGGCATCTGTTCTCTTTCATAAGTCTAATACCATAATCTCATAGTAACTTACTGCATAGGGTCATAGGGAAGGGCTAAGTGAAAGCACAACCGAGATGAGTACCTGAGAAGTTAGCTTTGTATGCAACTGCTTTCTCAAGATAGGCACCATTGAAGGTGGAACCACTAAAATCAGACTCTCTCATGTCTGCAGAAGTGAAGTTGGCTCTTCTGCAACGATCAATAAGCGTAAATCAGATTGATGGTTTCTTGAAAACTAAATCTCTACTACCAAATGATCAAAACGTTGGACTTTGATATGCTGATTCCAGTCTCCATCACCAACTAAACTCAATTATTATAAATGGAAGTCAAATCATTACCTGAAGTTTTCATTGGAGTGAACTGTTTTGCTGCAAAAACAAACAATCTTCATCTCAGTCAAATGAAACTTCTCTAAAGATTTGATGCAAAACATCTTAAGAACCATTTGTGATACCTGAGATCAGCAGAACCGAACTGAGCAGCTGATCCTATCCCAAACTCGCCACGTACATCCGCCTCGAACTTGTTAAGATCTGCCATTGCTGGAAACCCTGAGCTCGAGACTATCACCGCCGCTGCTAATGCTCCAGATAAAACCCTCTTCCAAGTCTTCGCTTCTCCACCGGAGCAACAATCTTCCCTTTTCAAACAACAATCCAATGCCATAAGTTTCTAAAAATCCAAACTTTGCGGAAACAGGGAACCTCAAAGACTCTGTTTTTTTGTGATGGAAGTGTTAAAGTCTCTCACCTAGAAGTTGACGAATCTCTTTCTGGTCTTGAACAGGAGATTAGCTGTAGACGTCTCAATGGGTATCTCGGAAGATGGTGAAGAGACTTTGAAACGGAAGATGAGGGTAGCGAAGTGTCAAGCGGCTTCATGGGCAGAGGAGAGAGCGAAAAGAGAGCCATTGTAGAAAGGTTTAAACTTTACAGAGAAGAGACTCCGTACATTCATTCAACTTCATAAAACAAGATATAATCTCGCACGTGTGAAAGAGTTCTATTATCCACTTTGATTGGGCTTAGATGTGTACACGTATGTCACTTGTGTTCACCAGTTTACTTGACTCTGTTCTGCCTTATATAACAGAGGAAAAAAAAAAGGATCTCTGGTAGAGGAACTAACAAGATCACAGGCAAAAGAACTTATTGTTGTGTTTATATACTGATGTCTGCGTGAACTAATCCAAACCATAACGAAAGTAAACTACTTCAGAATTTGTAATACTCTTCAAGCTTTCCCGGTAAAAAGTCAGGGTCTTTAGGTGCAGTGTTCTTGATCTTCTCCTGTAGGTCTAAACTCTTGGGAAGTATAATCTCGGCTCCTAGACCTTGTGTAGAGAAATACCTCTCCAACAATATCTGTAACATAACAAGACTCAATAAGAACAACCATAGATTCTACAGAGTTTCAAACTCAAGATAGTGTTCTCATTGCCTCACCACAGCAGCGTATGCATCTTCTCTGTTCTGTCTTTCACTCTTGCCGAGTCCCCTGAATGTTCAAACATCCTCAGTTCAAATCATCCACACACAAGTAATCAAGAACAGAGAGAGAGAGACTGAGAACAGGAACTAACATAACAATCATTCGGTCTGAAGCTTCTGATGATGTCCCATGTTCATCCAATACATAAACCCTCCAACCCCTGAAAAAAAAAACCAAGAAGTTCACAACTTTGATCACTTTTCATCGTATGTGTCTGAGTATGCCTCACCTCTCAGCAGCTTGAACCGCAAGCCTACCGGCAACAGATCGAACTTTATTAGACTGAACCGTCTCTTTCCCGTCAGAAGATCTCGGCAACCCAATTATGAACTCATCAACCTCCTGCAAACGCACTTCCAATCAAATCACTTCCACTTCTAAGAAACGTTTCGAATTCATACCTCTTCTTCTGCAATTTCCAACAGCCTCGTCTCGAGTTTCTGCCCTCTCGATTTCAAAACCTAACACCCAAAATCACATCACTTCACTAAATCTTTTTTAAAGATCACGTAAAACGCTCAGAGATCGAGGACTTTCGTAAGTTACCGTGAGAGGACGAAAGGTGTATCCTTTACTGAGTGCGACTCCTGTCCGAGATAACCCTAAGTCTACTCCGATACTAAACCCTCCTCTCCAGTTGCTGTCTGTTTTCCGGCGAACGGCGTTAGGGGGAATTTCGTCAGTTGACGTCGCTGCCCTCAACGGTAGAGGATAATTACGGGTTCTAATGGGAGATACGCGAGGAATGAGAGGGGTGTTTACGTCTTTTTGGGTTCTGAAGGATATTGCCACGGAGGGGAGATACTGAAGAGAACGCATTGCTTAGCAAGACGACGAACAGTGACAACTACTCTGCCGAAGAGACAACAAAAGCTCTGTTCTCAAACCTTCTGACTGAGTCCGAAGGTTCAATTAGTTCATTTATTTTTTATGGGCCAACCAGGCCCATTGTGTTCATATAAATAATAATTTCGGTACCAATATAAAGCAACTTCATTTCACCAAAAATGTAGTAATGATTATCCTCCTTTTCTTTCTTACATGTGGTGAATCAAATATCAAAACCGAAATAATAGACGGCTAAAAATGGTGAATAGAACAGATAACAAAATATTTTATTACAAATAAAAAATAAAAAATAAAAATTGCTGGAGGTATTGGGTGTATAATCAATCAGTTGCTGGAGATAGCGCGGACGGCTTCCTCAGAGTAAGGGTGAATAAAAGCACTGTTCATTTGCCACACTTTAAACGACGCCGTAACAGTCGCATCAATAGCATTGTTGAATACAAAAAGCTTAGCTGCTCCATAGATGGCTTTTGTTGGATATACTCTTGATGTTATACATGTTCTTCCACCTTGTGCGAATCCTTCTACTATTGAATGATCCACCTATATATATTCCAAATATAAATAAATTTAGTCTACATTGTATATGGTTTTAATGAAATTATATATCAAAGTAAATTGTATGATTTTGTAAATTACCAATATTCTCATGGTCAGCTTTTCCCCTCTGAGAACCGGTACAGAACTACCATAAATTGGTTTAACCACATCGTTGGCAAAAGTTGACCTGTTTCAAAAGAACGTTAATTTTCATAATCGAATAATATGTAACGGTTAGACATTATTTGTAATAGTTTCAACAACAAAACAATACCTTGAGGTGTCTGTGCAGAAGAAGGTTTTGAGCTTAGAATCTTTTCCCTTAGCCAAATAGAAGTAAACCGGAGTTTTCTCGGACAAGCTCTTGTCGGCGAGAACTGAGAATCCAAACGGTCCTAAGGCGCCACGGACGGTGGAGCCTCCGCTCTTCTGGCAGCTAAACTCCTCAGCCTCAGCCACCACAGAAGCATCTCCAAGGATTTTCTCAAGAGTCTCTTTCTTGATCTCGAACTCTGCTTCAATGTCTAGCTGAGCTGCAGAATCCACATCGACCGGTACAACTGAACCGGGACCAACTTCCATATCAAATTGCTTGCTACTTAATCTAAGAGAGTTGATTTCTTCCACTGGCCATTGGACCAAGTTCTTCCCTGTCTTTGTGTCGAGAACAACGGTCCTTGGAATACCCTAATAATCGTATAACAAACCCCTTTAGCCCTACCTTGGATCACAAGCAACTATAGCAAAATAAAACCTAACTTAAACGGCACGCATACCTGAAGAGAAGACCAGCCCTTTTGTACATCAGCAGCCTCACTATCAGATTCACCAATCCAACTCCACAAGATTCTCCGACCCTTGTTCTGGTCATAAAACGTCTTCGAAGCATAGAACTTTCCGTAATCATATCTCAAACTAGCACTCATCCCAACATCAATACTAGGATCATCAGGGATCCATGTTCCGTTCGAATCAAAATACGTCCCAACGGCATAATGATCAAACCTGGTGTCATCCATGCTAGCCTTCACAATATGCTTCACTTCTGGTCCGTTGGCCGATGTGTCAAGCCCATTGACCGCGGTCTTAGACACTGGATAGAAGTCAACACACTCCCACATCCCCGTGTTTGGGACCTGGTGCAATAATGTGTCGTGTCTCTTGTAAGTCTTGAAGTCGGTTGTGTCGTACACGAGAGAGATTCCGGTTTTGTTGATCTTGGAACCAATAGTGATCCGCCATTTTCCGGATGATGTTTTCCATGCAGTTGTTGGATCACGGAAGTCCTTGGGGAGGATACCTGGTGGAGGTACGAGAACCGGATTGCCTGAGTACTTGACCCATTTCAATAGGAGTGGGTCGTTGAGGTCCTCAGGGTATGCAAGGTTTTGGACCTGAAAACATTATGTATTATTATCATTAGTACAATCATTAAACCTAATTTACATGTTCGAAAACAAACTTACCAAAACCTGGCTGTATAACTCGTTACATCTAGCTACTATTTGCCTAACAGTTCATAAAAATAATCTAAATAATATGCTAGCGTCAAGTATTGTCTTGTCGGATATATAAAAAATCACTGGATTCACCCACTTTTATAACGGTTGTATCGTTAGGGAAAATAGTACCAAGGTAAATATACCACAAATCACTGGATTCACCCACTTTACTAGATTTGATATATATTATATATAGTGCTATGACTTCTGTTCTGAGTGTAAAAAAAAAAAAGTCTACTGTTCTGAAACTGTTATTTGATTTTGTTTCAACACTTTTCAAATTGAATGTTACGTTAAAAAAATTCGAGTGTGCATACCTGTACGGATTTGTCAGTGGAACCAGTGTACAACATGACGAGAGAGCCATCATCGAGGAATGTGGCTGAGCCTGTCCACACACCGTTGGCATCATACCACTGGTCAGCAACCATGGCTATGGGCAAATGGACCCAGTGGATTAGGTCCTTCGACACGGCATGACCCCAAACAATATCACCCCATACGGCTGCGTTTGGGTTATACTGGTAGAAGAAATGGTACCATCCTTTGTAGAATAACGGACCTGGACAAAACGCAAAAACATTTTATAAGGATCAAAATGAATATAGCTCCTAAATAGTAGGATTTTACGTAGACGACAAAGTTCTAGGTATCAAATCGAAATAGCATAGTTTAGTATATATACCCCACTGGCCTTAATCAATTTGAGATAAGATCCAAACTTTGCATTCATGAGGATTTATCAATCAAGATAACTTTTATGTGGCAACCAGTGATTTGTACAATCTCTTTAGCATGTGGATCTCATGTGAGATATGAAGTGGCAAAATCAATTCAAACTAAAATATAATAAATTATTGCTATTGGTTGTGAGGGTAACTCTGTTCTGATTTTGTCAGGGAGCTTTTGGCTAATATAACGTGGATTGTGTGATGACGTTATGTGATCCACTACTTCCTGTCCCTCCAACTATTAGTTTTAAATTTCATATTTTGTATTAAGATATACTTTACAGTAAGAGAAATTCAATTTTACAAAATTAAAATAAACAGAAAAGAAGGAAAGTGAAACGTACCATTAGGATCTGCAGAAAGAAAAGCCCAGATTTGCCATTCAGCAACATCATATTGGTTAAAGGGGGAAGAAGAAAACAAAAAAAAAAGAGCAAACAGAAATATTAGAACAAAATTAAAGACTAATCAGCACAAGATCATATGATGAAATGAAACTCTAATGTTCTCGGAATGAAATTTGATAGATTTGAATAAATCAATCACTATTGAATAATTTGGAAATCTGAAGCTTTTAATATTCTCTCCTAGATTATGGAAAAGGAAATAAATACGTGAAAAAGGACGAATGAATATTCTTTGAATGTGTAACAAAAAGAGGTAAGACTTTTTCAACCAAATTAACAGATAATTAAAAAAAAAAACTAATCAGTTTTTTTCTTTTAACTAATTTTTCGCATACCGTTCATCCAATTCTGTTCAGGCTGAAAATGAAACGCCGTTCGTTGCCACGACAACACACTGTTGTTCCAGGCGAACCCCACGTTATCCCGATCACCGGAAAGCTTAAACAACTGACCATTGCTTTTCTCCGACACGCCGGCGAGACGTGCACGTGAAGTTGACGCCGATGTTTCATTGCTTTCGAGTTTAGCGTCGCTGGATCTACGAGATCCGTCGTGTGTGGCGATGAGAGCGACGTAAAAGGCGAGAAACAAAAGCCCAAATGAGACGGCGAAGAGACCTTTAACGGGTCTTTTACGCGAATGGGTTTCCGCATTCGGGTCGGATCTTGACCCGTTGGATGATAATGGGTCTTCTTCTTTGGCGGAGACTGGCAAAAGAGGATCGGAGCTGGCCATAGTTTTTTGATTCTCGGTGTTTGATTCTCTGTGTTTGAGATTCGATGCAACGAGCTTCTGTATTTATAAGGGTCGGAAAAATGAAACAAAAAAATAAAAATTAATAAAGTGAAGATTTATGTCTTCCTGCTTCGCTGGAAGAAAGAGAATTGTGTACGAATGTCAAAGTAAAAAGAGATTGGTATATACAGTAGTATGTAATAATGTCGTGTCTAAAATCATTATTAGAAAAAAATATTATTATAGTTAGAAGTCCTTCTAGTAAAGTAACAAATTTTACTCTTTTAATTTTCGTTTTTTATGTATCTCTATTAGAAAAAATGGATTCTACAATGACTTCGCCCATGGAAGGTAAACTAATAAAATTTCTCTAAATTGAAATAAAGAAAAAGAACTTCATAAGGAAATATTCGTTCATATCTGTTAATTAGTCCTTCGTTTGGTTGAATGAGTATGACTTATAACAATGATATGAGTTATAGTACATTGAATTGTCCACGTACTTTATAGGAATTCATATTTGTAAGTGCAATGGGAGATGTGTTTAAATCTCGACCAAGGCATATATAATCAGTTGATCAGTAGAGAGGAATATATTTCATTACTAAACCCATTACATTTTCATTAATTGGAGATGTTAGTTTCACAGTTATTTGTTGGTATTTATTTAGTGTCAAGGTTGGCATACGTTGTAACACATACATATACAGCATATATATTTAATTATCTAATAACATGACCGACCAACTACAAGTCATGTAACGGCTAAACTAAAACTATTTTTCTTCTAAACTAAACGAATGAGTTAGAAACATAAAACCAACGTTTAGTGGCCAGTAAAAACAGCTAACTAGTTTTGACCATTGATTTGATTTGGCCGGTGGAAAAACGAAAAAAAAAAACTGAAGAGAATTAGTTTTAGTTCCATTGGGAAAGATAAACAATTAAAATATGCAAGACTACCTGTTAGTTTGGTCAAGTACACTAAATAATACATTGTCTCAATCACAACAGTGTGCAGGAGGACGAACCCATGCCCAATAATTGCGATAAGAAATGAACCAACACCGATTATAAGGAGAATAAACAATTATTATAGCACGTGAAACCTCTTCAAGCCACATATAAACTGCATGTGGGATTGAAAATTGAAAGCTAACTTACAAACTAGTAAGATCTGAAATTTAATTATTGTCTCTCTCAACTCTTATAAGGTTCTCATTTTCTTCATATTTTCTGTTTTTTACTGAACTTTTTATTTTATTAGTTGATTAATTGTTCGTTCTCAAACTATTTTTTGTTGAAGTTAACTGAGCATACAAGAAGAAACCCCTAATTTTTGTTAGGTAATGTTAACTTTTTTTTTTGCCATCAACTAAAACAGATTCTGTAAACCAAACTGGTAACTCAACATCCATATAAACAACATAAGACGGTTGATTCTTGGCACTTCGTGCTAACTTGTCCGCCGTGATGTTTAGTGTTGTTGGAATATGGATGAACTTTATCTGAGTGAAGCTTTCTTTGAAACTAATATTACCGGTAAGATCTGTTACCATGAGTTAAAATTGTCTCATACTATGTTGGTAAAAATCTTAGTCTACAATCCTACCTGTCAAAGAATATAAAATGCAAGCACATCTCAAAGGATTTTGCACTCTTTTACTTAAAACACCAAGTTGGAAAAGACAAGATTTCTATGATTGTTGGATGTGGGAAAACTAGATCCACATGTAAAAGACCGATAGGTTTTGGCACACATAACGTGCCATGTCTCCTTCTTTAATTTGTTGCTAAACAATAATTCTAGAAAAAAAATATGAAAAACATAGTACAGGACAAATTAGAGAACCTTAAAATTTCCGGAAAATGTTTTCCAAAAAAAAGTAATACTAATTATCCTTCAATAATTCAGAAGGATATGCAATCAGTCAATCACTCCATTTCACAGAAATTATTCGAGTTTGTAATGAAATCACATCGAAGACTAGCTATTACATTGTTTTTATTCGAAATGATATGAACCCACAACAATTTACAATCACACAAGTCGTCAAAAGAGAAACACAATCACACAGAAAAAAAAAAATTGAGCTTAATCAATATACTTTAGTCAACAACTAAAGTCAGTATATATATGTACGTTTGTGCTTGTGTTAAATTACTAAATTAGAATTTTCACATTAAAGAAGTTGATAGAGATGATTGATTAGAGAGATCAGATAATGCATCTGACTGAGACGGACAAGTTAATGTTCATCCTCTTGCTTGTCTTCGTATTATTTATCATTTGATTCACACATAAGTTTTTGTGGATGCAGATGACCACTTACTGGTAGCCACAAGTTTCAGACCAAACAACACAAGATTGATTTAGGTCAGCTAACTTGTCCCCCAAGTCTCTGTGGTGGAGTTGTAGTATGTTGCGGTAACAAGAGAAAGTTTACTGAAGAACAAGAATCAAATGTACTTAAAAAAGGAGTATATATATATGTGTGTGTTTGGTACTTGTAAAGCACGACACTAATCGTATCTAGAGACGGTAAAAACTAAAGCTTTGTTACGTACTTGGCAAGGTTGCCAGGTTACAGGGATTTGAATAGCCAAAGGTCGTGCGGTACATCGATTACATGGTAAAGTCTCAACAGATCATGAACCTAGAGACATATATCAACAACCTCATCACATCACATTATTGGGATAAAAGATCCCACATTAGAAAGATGTAAGGGATATGAGTAATATATAAGGGACTTGGGCCAATCTACTAATTGTCAATTGATTTTAAGTAGGAAGCCCAAGAAACTTAACATGGTATCAGAGCGGGCCCATACTCTGACCCACATCCGGCCCGCACGGACAGTGGTCCGATCATCCCGTTAGCTGATGGCCCAGAGAAGGTTCAGTTCCGCCGAGATCGCTAGAAAATAAAGCATGATCTCGGATGGGGTATAATGGATTTCGAGATTAATGGTTTTAAGTAGGAAGCCCAAGAAATTTAACACACATGTCGGAGATTTCATTATATAGGAAAGACATGTACTCTGATTATGGCGGGAACCTACAGTTCATTTTCAAACAACTTCAAGTGAAAGAGAGTGGCATTTTAAGGTGGGCACCGCCATTTTTATCTATCCCAAAATTTTCAGAAGATAAGACCGTTAACTATTAATTTATTATGGTTAGGAGTTTCACACACCATCTTATGGATAACGAGACATTTCATTTGCTTCCCACTTGAAGTATCATAGCTTTGTATAATAAGATCACAGATTATACATATCCATTACATCGAACACTCACTCACAATCAAACTCAAACTCACACTCCAAAACACAACCACACAACGTTTGCAGAAAAGAGAAGGTTGATGCAAATCAACTGACAGGGAGTAAGAAAAAAGGAGAGTAACTGTCTGAAACACGTATGTGGTGGTCTGATGGTTTTCAACAGTGAACTATCATAGACACCAAACAGTAGCAAAAGCAGAGTAAGGCTATTGTAACACAGATTCGGTTTGATGGTTTTTTGGAAACCAACTTGCCCTCACTGGGTTGCCTTAGTCAAATGATATAACTTTTCACAATGCTTTTATAGGTACCCCATCACCTAAACCAACCAAAAAAAAGGGTTTCAGCTTGGAAATAAAATATTTGGAAATGAGATAGTAAAAACGGAGAGAGGAGAGGAGGAGATATACAATTCTGCGTGAAGGCAGGAAACGGAGTATCGTGGCTTCGTCCTCCCATTTAACCCCTTCCATCCAATTTATCGATTGGTATTTTATGACAAACTTTTCAACTTCAGCTACGCTTTTGGAATCGAGTGGAAGCTTTTCTAACGACAAACATTGTTCTATGGTCATTTCCCTCAGACATGGAAATGGGAGGGGAGTCCAGTAGATGCTCTTCACCGCAGGCAAGTTAACCATCACTAGAGTTTCTAGTGTTGCAAAAGGAATAATACCTTGTACCTGCATCGCATCAGCTTCCTCCATGTTCACTACTTCTTCTAGTTGTCTTAAATTCGTCAGACTTAGATGTATAAGGTTTGGAGCGAACAACAACCACGTCAAATCCTTTATTTCACCACACCCTTCTATAGCCACAGAGGAGAGATTTGGGTAGCATGGACTTTTGAGGTTACCGATATACCGAATATCAAAGATTCCGAAAGATTCTTCCCCCAAGTTTTTGATAACTACCTTTTGAATACATATCCCCATGTGTGAGAAAAACAGTTCCTCCAAAACCAGTTTTGACTCGATTTCAATGGCTAGAACTTCTAAATGTTTCAAGAGAAGCAACTCCTTCCAGCTTTCGTCAAGTTTATTGCAATGAAGTAATGCTAGTGTTCTCAAATTCGAGACAGTAGATATTCCATTGATACTCTGAAGATTGAGCATATTCTCTAGATACAAATGTATTAGCTTTTTCAACTTCCAGAGACAGACAGGTAGTCTCGAGATCATTGTTCCTGACAAATCCAGATATTTTAAGGAGACTAACTCTGATATTTCCTCTGGCAAATCATAAAGACCATTTTTCTGAGATAGATCCAAAACAACTAATTTTGGCATACACTTAAAGAATTCACCTGAGACACTTCCCAATCGCCTGTTTTCTTGGAGGAATAGAGTTGTCAGCTTGGGACACTTGTGACTACCAGATATCTTTTCAATCTTATTATTCATCAGTGACATCCTTTCCACAGCACTCCAATTCTCCACTTTCGGTAACTCAAGCAACCCAACACCGGCTCGCACAATACACTTTTCTCTATTTTTTCCAAGATCAGATGATATCCATAGAGCCATCTCACGAACCACGTCATGCATTTTCACCTTTGATTTTTGGCTTCCTTCCTCCACCAGCAAACATGCACGGACAAGGGTACCAATTATCTCATGACCTTGGTTTATTTTCCTTTCTCTATCTTTCTTTTCACTTATGAATCCTTCACATATCCAGTAGTCTATCAACTTCTCTTTTTCTATCAAATAATCTTCAGGAAAAAGAGAGCAATATTTGAAGCATGACTTGATCTGCTTACCCCTCAAGTTGTCATAGCTGTACTTTAGAATAGGAAGGATTTTGTCATCCATGCCAGAAAAATCTGCAGCATACGAATCCAAAACTTGAACCGCAAGATCCCATTCTTGTATAGTTCTCTTGCATGACATGGTCTCGCCAATGACGGTGAGAGCTAACGGTAGGCCACAACATTTTTCAGCAACTTTCCATGCTTGTTCAGGAATGCGTGGGTGGCTTTTTAACGTGAATGGTCCGACTTTTTTCTCGAACAAGTTCCATGCTTCATCGTTTGTTAGACACTGGACTTCCATTGGATCATCAACCCCCATATGGCCACATACTTCCCTCGAACGAGTGGTGAAAACTACTTTGCTTCCGTTTTTTCTTGTTGGAAATGGGACTCCAATTTCTGCTAAATCCACTTTTGTCCAAATGTCATCCAATAACAAGACAAACTTCTTTTTCTTCATATGAGTGTGTATATTAGTGACCTTATGTCTTTTCTCTTTCTGGTTCCATTCCTCTCCGCGAAGGCCTAACTTCTCAGCGATATCATCTTGAATCTTCTCAACCCGTAGATCACCGGACACCACAATCCAAATGACAATCTGGACACCATCATGTGTGCGACACAAGTCGACGAACTTATTGTTGATCTGTGTGAGAAGAGTTGTTTTTCCTACTCCCCCCATTCCGTAGAGGCCCATAATTCCAGTCTCATCATCCATGAGGCGGTTCCACGCCCTTTCCAGCATTGTTTCTTGGCCAAATATTACAGGTTGTAGAGGCATTTCCTCCACCATACATGTCATAGATGGCTGTTCAGCCGCAACAGCTTTAAAATCTTCATTAGATTTGAGATTCTCAACTTCTTTCAACATCTGAGAAACCCTTCTCCCGTAACGGAGGCTAGATTTAATTTTTTTCGAACAAACACCACAAAGACACAACCTTTGGAGTTCCATGGTTCTAGTACTATTTAGAATATCAAATTCTTTTTCGATGGTCTGAACACTCGTAAGCCATACCTGGACTTGGTTTAGCCTTCGTTGACCTTTTGCTTCTTCTCTTCGCACCTCTGTTAACACATCATCTCGTCTTGCCTTGAGTTCTACCATGGCTTTCTCCAGAGCCACCAAGTTTCTCTTAAGGTTAAGAATATGATTGCCTTCTCCGCAAAAGCAGCTACCAACATGGTTCAATAACGAATCGCATGATATTTGCAAAGTGCAGCAATTACCCATCCTGCACTTGACTTGACACGCAAAGAGAGAATACCAAAATGCAACTAAGGAAGCTTAATTTACAATTTGCCAATAAAGAACTATGCTGTTCAACTGGAATTTTATCTTTTTGTTCTCATCATTCGTGAATTCAGAAAGAGTCTGATCATCAGATGTTTTTTTTTTAAAAAAAAAGAGGTGACTTTTTCTGACAATTGCACAAGTTATCAAGTTGGTCGAACAAGGAAGCAATTTTTTTAAGGCGCTTTGAATCAGTGATAAAATAGAATATTTCTTAGAATATTAGAAATCATAGCTAGGAGTATTAACAAACTTGATTTTGAAAACTGAGTATTCTTTTTTTTTTCCTGAATATCCAATTCTATCATTTCAATACAAAACCTGGGGGTGGAGATCAATTATTCTATCAACACAAGTTAACTCCAAAAAAGCAAAGAGGATTATAATATGCCTGTTGACAAACCCCCATATGAGTTATACGTTGGAGAACAGGTGACAGAACAAGAGGGACAATAAAAATCAAAGACAGAGAGAGAGAGGGAGACTGCATCACCACCAACAAAATATGCGAATTCTCATCACAAAATCGAAAAATGAATTTGGTTACGCAATTACTAGGCAAAGTTTCATTATTTACGATCCCTTTTCTGGATCGTCTCTTCTTCTCATACGCTCGAGATTCAACTCCGTATCTTTTCGTTTCATGATGAACCATGCGAAACTGGGTTTAACACGTGAGCATGATGTGGCGACACGATGAGTGATGGTTACTAAACCAGACCGTCCTACGGTTCAATATGGTTCGACCAAGTCAAACCAGATTTAATAATCTGGTTCAATAAATTTTAAAACAAAAAAATTTTAAAGTAAAATAATTATTATGCATCTACTCTTTTAAACCAAGTCTTTTTTTTTCTCTACGGATACAATTTGTCGTTTAAATTTGAACAATTTCTAGAATATTACAAATAAATAAATAATTCACACCATATAGTTGATTGAATCGCATTACTTAAATGAAACCGACACGATTAATATATGTGAACCAAATTAAAAAAAACAACGATTTATCAAAATATGAAAATCTACTACTTATATGAAACCAATAGATTTCATATCTTAACAGTTCCTTAACAAATATGTAAATTTAGTAATTATATAAAATCAATAGGTTTTAGAAATAGTAATATACCTTTTAATATTTAACAGTTCCATAAAAAATGGAAGTCTAATAATTAAATTAAATTGATATTTTCAGGTGTTTAATATACACTTTTTAAAAAAAATCATTAGTAATCACTTATTTAAATCATGTACTTAAAAAATGTTAATGTATTTAAATATTAAATAACAATCACTCTGTTTTGATAAATATCAATAGTAAATTTTTATTTTTATTTTAATTTAAATGTAAAGCAAAACCAAAAATAAAATCTAAAAACTAAAAATGCGGGTTATATATATAGATTTTTCTTTACAAAATAAAGTATTGCAAAGTATTTTTTTTTAAATGTCATCTTTTTAATTTTAAATTAAAATTGATTATTTGAGATTTGTTTGTTGGTAAGATCAGTTTATACTTATTCAGCAGATCCAAAAATTAAAAACCAAAACCAAAAGATGAAAAAAACAGAAATTTAAAAACTAAAAATTAAAAACCAAAATCTAAAACAAAATTTGAAAAAAAAAACTAAAATTAAAAACTAATGCTAACCAGTAATCACCACAAATGTCGGACTACTGATTTTATGCTAAAACATATTTTAAATAAATACAAAAATCAATTACATAAAAATTTTAATCAAAAAACAATTCCGCTTTTGGATTAGACTATGGAGACTCAGGGGTGTCCCTAAGATGTTGAAAATCCTAAACAATTTTTTTTAATTTTTTTTTTACAAATTTAAAAGTTTTTTTAATGTACATTTTTTTTAAAAAAAATTGAAAATCCTAAAGAAATATTTCATCTTGGCTATGTTCAGACCGCCTTTTGAGAGACTATCCATAGTTGGCAAGTGTAACTTTGTGTTTGTAGATGAATGAGACAACGAATAGATATGTCTTGCATACAATTTACCAACCTGCCAAAAGCATACAATATCTATATGGTAAAAAATCTCTAAATGTTCCAAGAGATGCAGCTCCTTCACTAACACAAAATCTCTAAAAGCTTTGATTTAAGATCCTTAGTAACGAAGATAAAAGCTTCGTTTTTAGACATTTGGAGGTGGCCACATCTTTCCGAAAGCGCTCTTCAACACGTTTCGCTTGATAAAAGCTTCACCGATGCAGGACCCATAGCTGAAGCCAATATTAGCTAGTCCCATTTGACCAGCTAAACCAGAATTAAACAAAAAGGATTAGACAGCGGTTGAGCTAACCAGAAGTGTTGGTTATAAGGTTTAGTAATCGGAACTAACCTCTTAGTTGGGTATTTTTTCTTTGAGAGATTGAAGTACCTTTTTGGCGCCATTAGATAATCAACCCTGAGATTGAGGATAACACTGAGAGTTAGAAGGGAAATAGAATCTTGATGGTGGTCAAATCCGGGGTTGAGTTTACAACTACAACCGTTGATATCTTCCGATTAAGGTGGCTCCCGCCATTTTTTTATTTATAAAAAAATGTCAGAAGATAAGACCGTTGGTTATTATTTTATTACTATCAGAACTTTCACACACCATCTTATGGATAACGAGACATTTCATTTCATTGTTTGACAAAAAAAAAAAAGACATTTCATTTCATCTTATGTATCATACATTACAATGAACACACACATTCACACTCCACAGCACAACCACAACGACTGTAGAAAAGAGAAAGCTGTCTGAAACACGTATCACAACATAACCACTGTTGATGGTTTTCAACAGTGCAATATCACTGATAAACAGTAGCAAAAGCAGGGTAAGACTACTGAAACAAAGATTCGGTTTGATGACTTGCCTCTCTAGGTTGTCTTCCTAGTAGCAGTAACCCATCACCTAAACCAACCAGAGAAGGAAAAGGTTCCAGTTTGGAATTATAATATTTGAAAATGAGACTGTGAACGGAGAGAGAGGAGAGGAGAGGACATATACCTTTCTCCGTGAATGCAGGAAACGAAGTCTCGTGGCTTCGTCCTCCCATTCAACTCCTTCTATCCAATCTGCCGCTTCGCATTTTATGACAAACCTTTCAACTTCAGCTACGCTTTTGGAATCGAGGGGAAGCTTCCCTAGTGTCGGACATAGTTCGCAGGCAAGTTCAGCATCACAAGAGACTCTAGTTTTCCAAAAGGAAGGGTATCTTGTACCTCCATCTTATCAGCTTTCTCTTTGCTCATAACTTCTTCAAGTTGCCTTAAATTCGTCAGCCTTAGATGTACAAGGTTTGGAGCGAACAACAGCCACGTCAAATCATTTAAACCACTACACCCTTCTATAGACACCGAGGAGAGATTTGGGAAGCATTGGCCTTTGAGCTTACGGAGGATAGTCGAAAACTTCAAGAATCCGAAAGATTCTTCCCGAATGTCTTTGATAACTACCTTTCGAATACATCTCCTCCCCATGCGTGAGAAAAACAGTTTCTCCAAAACCATTTTTGACACGATTTCAATGGTTAGATCGCCTAAATGTTTCAACAGAAGTAACTCCTTCCAGCTGTCTTCAAACCTAAGTTTATTGCAATGTAGTAATGCTAATGTTCTCAAACTCGACAAGTTAGATATTCCAACGATACTCCGAAGATTCCTCATACCCTCTAGATACAAATGCATTAGCTTTTTCAACTTTTGGAGACAAGCAGGTAGTTGAGAGATCATTGTTCTTGACAAATCAAGATACTTTAAGGAGACTAACCGCGACATTTCATCCGGCAATCTATTAAGACGCAAGTTCTGAGATAGATCCAAAACAACTAGTTTTGGCATACACATAAAGAATTTACCTGAGATACTTGCCAATGGCATGTTTTCTTGGAGGAATAGAGTTGTTAGTTTAGGACACCTGGGACTACCAGATACCTCTCTAATATTATTATTCATCAGTGACATCCTTTCCACAGCACTCCACTTCTCAACTTCCGGTACCTCACATAACCCAACACCGGCTCGCACGATACACTTTTCTCTGTTTTCTCCAAGATCAGATGATATCCATAGAGCCATCTCACGAACTACATCATGCATTTTCACCTTTGATATGTTGCTTTCTTCCTCCAGCAGCAAACATGAACGGACAAGGGTACCAATTATCTCATAACCTTCGTTTATTTTTCTTTCTCTATCTCCCTTTCCTCCTATGAATCCCTCACATACCCAGTAGTCTATCAACTTCTCTTTTTCTATCAAATAATCTTCAGGAAAAAGAGAGCAATATTGGAAGCATGACTTAATCTGGCCACCCTTCAAGTTGTCATAACTGTACTTTAGAATAGGAAGGATTTTGTCATCCATGCCAGAAAAATCTGCAGCATACGAATTCAAAACCTGAACTGCATGATGCCATTCTTGTATAGTCCTCTTGCTTGACATGGTCTCGCCAATGACGCTGAGAGCTAACGGTAGGCCACGACATTTTCCAGCAACTTTCCTTGCTTGTTCAGGAATGCCTGGGTGGCTTTTTAACGTGAGTGGTCCGACTTTTTTCTCGAACAAGTTCCATGCTTCATCGTTTGTTAGACACTGGACTTCCATTGGAAGTTAAATCCACTTTCCTCCAAATGTCATCCAATAACAAGACAAATTTCGTATTCTTCATACGAGCATGTATATCAGTGACCTTTTCTATTTTATCTTTCCGGTTCCACTCCTCTCCGCGGCGGCCTAACTTCTTAGCGATATCATCTTGAATCTTCTCAACTTGTAGATCACTGGACACCACAACCCAAATGACAATCTGGAAACCATCAACTTCCTCACAAAACTTATTGTTGATCTGTTTGAGAAGAGTTGTTTTTCCTACTCCGCCCATTCCGTAGAGACCCATAGTTCCAGTCTCATCATCCATGAGGTAGTTCCACGCCCTTTCCAGCATTGTTTCTTGACCAAAGATTACCGGTTGTAGAGGCATTTCCTCCACCATACATCTCATAGATAGCTGTTCAGTGTCAACAACTTCAGCCGCAACAGCTTTAAAATCTCCGTTGGATTTGAGATTCTCAACGTCTTTTAACATCTGAGAAACCCTTCTCCCGTAACGGAAGCTAGATTTAAATGTTTTCGAACAAACACCACAAAAACACAACCTTTGGAGTTCCCTTGTTCTAGTAATATATAGAATATCAAATTCTTTTTCGATGGTCTGAACACTCGTAAGCCATACCTGGACTCCGTTTAGCCTTCGTTGACCTTTGGCTTCTTCCCTTTGAACCTCTGTTAACACATCATCTCGCCTTGACTTGAGTACTCTTATGGTTTTCTCCAGAGCCACCAACACGGTTCAATACTGAATCGCATGATATTTGGATAGAGATGCAACCACCCATTTTGCACTTGACTTGACACACAAAGAGAGAATACCAAAATGCAACCAAGAAAGTCTACTTTGAAATTTGACAATAATGAACTCTGAGTCAAGTCGTCGGGATATTAGAAAATAAGTGGTCTCTGTCACTTTGGTTGAAAAAGAGGCAAATTTCAACAAAATACACAACTTAAGGGGCCCAACATTACCACCACTGAATACAATGACATGGAGATAGATGGAGAAACGACTTGTCGTCGCAGCCATAACAGCTCACTAAGTCAAAACCCGTGGGCTTATAGCCTAATTCAAATGAAACAAACAAGATCGAAACTAAGACAGACTGATAGAGGGCAAAGATACATTTTCAATCAACACAATTTAACTCCTATAAAGAAAAGATCATATGCATTATCCGTTTGAGATCAGGTGAGCGAGAATAAAAATCGAAGACAAAGAAAGGAGTCTGCATCAACAGAAAAAAATGTGAGTTCACAATCACAGAATCTAAAACCGTATGAATTACGAAACGGGTCTATTCTTCTCGTTCCTAATTTTTTTTCAGTTTTACGATCCCTTTGCGGGATTGTCTCTTCTTCTCGTTCTTTCCTCGAGATTCATAGACCAAACATTGAGTTAATTTATGGATTGAGATTACAAGTAATCTGTTATGACTAGACTGCAATTTTCTTCTTCTTCTTTTCAGACAAGGGCTTTTATTTGACCAGAACTGTCAGTTTAAACCAATGAGCCTTAGATATAACGGAATTGTTAAAATGTCAGTTTAAAATCTGCAGCATACGAATTCAAAACCTGAACCGCAAGATCCCATTCTTGTATAGTTCTCTTGCATGACATGGTCTCGCCAATGACGTTGAGAGGTAAGGGCAGACCACAACATTTTTCAGCAACTTTTATTGCTTGTTCAGGAATACTTGGGTGGCTTTTTAACGTGCGTCGTCCGACTTTTTTCTCGAACAAGTCCCACGCTTCATTTTCTGTTAGACATTGGACTTCCATTGGATCATCAACCCCCATGTGACCACATACGTCTCTAGGAACGAGTGGTGAATACTACTTTGCATCTGTTTTCCCTTGTAGGAAAAGGGACTCCAATTTCAGTTAAATCCACTTTCCTCCAAATGTCATCCAACAACAAGACAAATTTCTTATCCTCCATATGAGTGTGTATATCATTGACCTTATGTCAAAAATTACTGGTTGTAGAGGCCTTTCCTCCACCACCATATCTCACAGCTGGCTTTTTAAGCACAACAGCTCCAAAAACTCCATTAGATTTGAGATTCTCAACCTCCTTTCAACATGAGAGAAACCATTCTCCCGTAATGGAAGCTGGATTTTAAAGTTTTTTGAACAAACACCACAACGAAACAATCTTTGTAGTTCCCTGGTTCTAGTAATATTTAGATCATCAAAATGGTTTTCCATGGTCTGAACACTTGTAAGCCATACCTGGACTTCATTTAGCCTTTGCTGACCTTTGGCTTCTTCACTTTGCACCCTCCTTAACACATCATCTCGCTTGGCCTTGAGTACTTCCATGGCTTTCTCCAGAGCTACCAGCACGGTTCAAAACTTGATCGCATGATATTTGTTTTGGATCGAGATGCAACCACCCATCTTGCACTTGACTTGACACACAAAAAGAGAATACCAGAATGCAACCAAGGAAGCTTAATTTACAATTTTTCAATAAAGCATAAGCTGTTGAATTGGAATTTTCTTTTGTCATTCTTTTCAGTAAACCCCCAGTCGTCTTTATCACTGAGTTGAAAAGAGGCAATTCTTATGGTCACTCGATAAATATCCACACAACATAAGGGCCCCACTTTTTATTCACCTCTTAATCAAATCACATAGAGATGAGTAGGAAACAACTTGCATCACAGCTCATGAAGAGAGAAGACAGATAAATGCACTCAAAAACCGGTAAGCTTATTGCCTAATTCGAATGAAAAAAAAAATTACAAACTAAGACATACTGATAGAGGCAAAGATCATATTTTCAGTCAACACAAGTTAACTCCGGAATAGCAAAATTGTATTAGATTCAGTGGGTCCATTAGTGATAAGTGGAAACTGATGTCATGAGTGATGAGTGCGCAATCATGCAATGACAAATAACTTTTTTCCTCCGTCTGTAGGCAGAGTTTTATAAATGATCCCCTTATTATATTACACATTCCTAAATCACTCAACATACTATTATCTTTTACATGCAGCCCCCTATATACATTCTTATTAGGCTAGATATATTATTAGCTTATTGCTCTTTCACATTTTCGGAACACAACAGCCACAAGACACACCTTACAAACACACATACACACATCAGTCTTCACAAAAAATCTCCAAAGTCATATCATCAATTTTAGGTTTTCAGCATCGGCAAAAGTTCTGGATAACTTGACATAAACTTAACAAAATCATCGTATGCTTCTACAATGAGGTGATCATCATCCCAATTATCTCTGTATGTAGCGGACTGTGCATAGATTCTCTTGAAACCGATGTAAAACATTTCTTCTCTCCATTTCTCAATCCGTGGATAGTCACATTGATCCGCAAGCCAATTATCATACTCAAACTGCGACAAGTGTTTCACCAAACGAATGCTTAGTCTCAATTATTTAATTTATCTAGCTATAGATAGCACAAAGTAGTGGGTAAAATTAAATCTTGTACGTACCTGGGAGTCATCTGGCATCAAATGAGTATATCTTTTGGGAATGCCTGAGGCTTCGAGCTTATCGTAGAAAGCTTTAGTGTCTTCCATCATCTCGTCTTGCGATGGAAGAGAGACCCGTCCAGATAAAACTGCGGCAACCCACTTGCTTTGAAGCTCAAACATTGGAAAAGGAGTTATCTAGAAACCATGTTATAAACCATATTATGAGACCATAGGCTAAAACAACGAAGATGCTTATTTGCACATAAATAACAAAGAATTTAATAGAAACATTATTGTAAGATTATTAACCTGCCATGGTAGGCCGATGAACGAAAGGCCTGGGGCAAGAGCAGGAGGAAATACATGCTTATACAACGGTCCAACACGATTATCGTCGACTGTCACTTTACCTTTCGTGTCAAGAAACGGGAAGTAATACTTGTACCTGGCCATAACAAATACAAAAAAAAAAAAATAAAAAAAAATTAATGAAAACGTCTTCAATATTTCAGTTCTCATACAGAATTGAGCCACAAAATGCATCTTACCCTGTACAATGCATAATGGTATCGGCGTAAACCTTCTTTCCATTTTGGAAAACCACTGAACCATCTTCACGGGCAGTTTCAATCTGTAAATAGACATATCAAGGAATCAGTTAATGATTTTATGGACTAACTGGTTGGCTGGTGGCTGGTTTAGTTAGTACCGTTGGGTGAAGCCAAAGGTTGTCGTAACCGGGAAGCTTCTCGTAGGTCTCCAGTGAAGTTGATCTAGATGAAACATGGACTTCTTTAGCGACTTTTGCTATGTCTCTGCATATATCAACGCCACTGGCTGAACTTCCAATCACTATTACTACCTGCAAGGCGATCCAAGAGCTCAGCGAGAAGAAACATTGATTTGAGGTCACAAATTCAGTATATGATGATATTCTTGTGCAATTACCTGATCTTTGAATGGATCAGGAACACGGTAATTGTGGCTATGAATTTGCCTGCCTGGCCATGAATCTATGCCTGTAAAAACCAAAGATATATTGTTCTGTTTTTTTTTGTCAAACCAAAAAAAAAAAAAAATTGTTCTGTTTTTATATTGCACAAATAATATAACTATGCTTTTTGTTGCACATTGACGTAAAGATAAAAAAATTACAGAACTATATATTTCTAATTTCTAGCAAAAATCTGTATATTTGCATTTGTAGTGAGAAATTAATTGATACATTACCTTTAAAAAAAACTTATTTCATGTACTGTAAATATTTTCGTAAACGTATAGCCAATATGCATACTGTAAGAAATATTTACGAATTACTTTTTTTTTTTTAAAAAAATATTTAATTTAAGCAAAAAAATAATTTAAGAATTATGAACAAATAAAAACCAAATAATACTAAACATATTAAATGATGTAACGTAACATAAATTTGGAGTGTCAAAATCAAAACACACAATCTCAGGACATGAGTAAGGTTTGGCTATTTACCAGCGACAAGAGCATGGCGTGGCTCTGTATAGTGTCCGTTACAAACCACGACGGCGTCGTATATCTCGTCCGCAACAGCATCGGAGCTTCTCGACTCAACCCTCCACTTCCCAATATTCTGCTCATCCGCCACCGGCTCCGCCTTAACAACCTCCGTGTCGAACCTTATCATCTCCTCTATATCAAATTCCTTAGCAAAGTCACGCAAGTAAGCAAGAACTTCACTATGACCCGGATGTCTTCTCGGATCCCTCGACCCGTCGTGTGGCCGGGTCGCAAAAGGGAAGTCAGTGAAACCCATGCACTCTCGAGGGATGTTGGTGCGTAGGGATTTATAGAGGCTCGAGTGGACTACGGGTCGGGTCGGGTCTAGGCTTAGCGGGTCAGGTTCCACTTGAGAGGTGTAAGCCCACACGCCTCCGAGTTGGCTCCCGCGCTCTAACACGACTACTGAGTGGCCTTCACGACGTAGCTCACGAGCAGCCACCAGGCCTGCGGCTCCTGCTCCGATCACTGCCACGTGACGAGAGGTGGTTGGATGATTGTTACCAGGTGCCATGTTTAGGCTATTGTGAAGTGCTGTGATCTAGTAAAAGATGAAGAGTTTGTAATGATAACGAGCAAGAGAAAGGTGATGGTGTGTTTCGATTATAACGATGTGCAAATTTATAGACGAGGAAAAAGGTGCCTCTAACGAAGACGTGCCAGTTCAGTGTAGACAATTCTTGCATAATCTCTAGTACGAATATTAAATTCAATTTATCTTTTGGCAAAAAATAGATATTAAATCCAATTAAGTAGGTAGCATGCTTCAACCATGCATGTCTATAAGAAATATACACTTTTGCTTAAATGACGTAGGAGTAATTTTAGCTGATCATTACCAAATTTGAAGTTTCAAGTAGTAAAAATATAATTGATCATGAATTATATCATATTTTGTTATTTAATGATTTTTATTCTATGTTTTATACATAGAGTGTTATAGATGGATTTTTTTTTTTTTTTGCATTTTGAAGTTGGTGTTAAAATAATAAATTTGTTTTTTTTTCTGATGGAATTGGATTAGCTGATTTTATTCTATTTTTATCATCATGATTGTTGGCTGGCTTAGTAGTGTAAATGATTTGAAATAATGTTCTATTACTTTAAGAATGGGTGTTCTTAAGACATTTTTAACCATATTCTATTTTTCTATTGTTTTTTTCTGTTTTGGAATAAAAAAATAAAGTAGTATTGGAGATAATCAATCATACATACAGTAAGTTAGTAACTCAGAATTTAAGCATCATAAAAACTTGCAAGGGTTCATTTTATGAGTTTTGTCGAGAGACCGTGTTTAGAAGCTTATAATCATTAACGGCAGCTCTGTGGGGGAAGACAAGGAAGTATAGGCTTCTGGATTTTTTTTTTGTTTAGTAGTTTTTCTTGATCAAATTTTGTTTAGTAATTTATCGGCCACAAAATTTATAAAAACTTCGATCAGTAGCTTAGTGGTTAATTAAAATCAATGTAAAGATGTAGGTACTGAATTCAGTTTTCTACCACAGCAATATGTCTTGTTTTCTAAATTTCTTCCAGCCTCAAAAATATTTAGGGTCCGCACTCACTTGAACAAGTAAATATACTTTCACAATACTTTGATTTATAAAATAAAGAAGTAACAAAAAGCAGCTTTTAGGTAGGGGTGGGCACAAATACCCGTTACTTGCTTTGTACCCGTTATTCGACCCGTATTTACCTCGTTTTTCCAAGTACTCAGTCGTTTTCAAGTCAAGTATCAAGCCAATAAATTTTACTATTTGCAAGTATAAGTCAAGTAACAAGTATCAAAAAAAAATAACGACTCGCCTCGCTATTACTCGTTACTTGTTCTACAATTAAAAAAAATGATAACTAAACCATTGGAACAAAAGACTTAAATTATATTTTTTTTGTTGTAATAAATAAGCAATACTATTTATGTATTTTATTCCTTTTTTTATAGTAGGTAAAACTATTTTATTTTTAAGTCGAATAAACAAAATAAATTTTTATATATTTTCTTATAGAATGTCGTCTAGCAAATAATTATCTAAAACTTGAAAAAATGTCTAAATAATTAAAAAGTAATCACAAATAGTAAATAATCGAGTAAGACAAGTAATTTGCAAATATCATATTTTTTTATAAGTACTCGAAATAACAAGTACCCGTTTCCAACAAGGCAAATACAAGTCCAAAAATTCAATATTCGTTCAAGGCAAACCCAAATATCAAGTACAAGTAAAAACGCAAGTAATCCCTTTGCGCCCACCCCTACTTTTAAGATTCAATGTAAATAGCTTTTTGGTTACTTCTTTTAAAATTCATGCAGCCCAATGTATCTATCGCCTATCAGTGTCCAGGATCATGTGTACTATTCAACATAGCATACCAAAAAATAAATTTTCTATATAAATATCTGTAGTTTAAATAATTGCTAGTATATTCATGAAATAAAATATTCACACCACTATCACTATGCAGTATGCACAACATATTAACTAACATTATTGCATGCAGAAAGGAGCTGTCTTTATTCATACATTAGACACTATTTTTCTGTTAATGTTCCGATTAACGTTTAATTGTCTATTGATAACTATATACTTATTTTTTTAAAAAAATATATATATTCCGTAATCTCATAACATCTTACCAAAATAAAAATTAGCATGTATTTTATCAGTCGAAAGAAAATTTTAGTTTTCTGAATGAAAGTCCAATTAGATAACTAAGATCCATTTTTATATTTTGTAATGATAAATAATAGAAATTTTAACATAAAATATACAGAACTTACTTTACAGTCTTTTAAGGTTAGACCAATTATATTATCAAGTTAGTAAAAATAAAAACTATAAGAAGACGGCAAATATGAACCGTCTACGTCATGGTTCTTTGAAAATGATAGACGCCAATAATGAACAAACAGCCATCAAGTTGCAAACAAATCCACTACCCAAGTAATCAAGTTTGAATAATGTCTATCTTTTATCTTCCTTTATTGACACTTTCGTCTTCGACAAAACACTAACACCCAACACACTGATCACATCAAGCTTTTCTTGAAATTTCACAAAAGTTTTTTACAAAAAAAAAAAGAAATTTCACAAAAGATTGATCTACCAATTAGCTTACAATATGTAAATTATTGTATACAAAAATATTATGATATTCATAGTCCTAACTCCTCAGCGATCTTGATTCTTCCTTTGTAATCCCTAAACCAATACATTTTCCTGACATTTTGGACTCAAATACGTAAAAAATATTTGCATTTCAACCCAAAAACTCATTTGCACTCGATGAACTCATTTGCACTCGATGGCAAAATGTTGCATAACTAAAATAGTAATGGAAACCAAAAAAAATGTGTTTAATTTGAAAACGCTTTGGAAGATTATATCCTTCATTCATATGTTATGTGACATGATTTTCTTGTAATATGTTAGTTTTTGTGTGGAGCGCTCTAATTTTTTTTAGGGTTTGATTCGGCTTTAAGATTTTGTTTTACTGGGAGCCTATCGGGTAAATTAAACGTTCATGATCAACTATGTGATACTAAATAGGGTACTGGCATTATTGATTAAAAATTAAGACTTTTGAGATAGATATTGCATAAATTTAATAATATTATACATTTTTGTAACACAAATAATATTATACATTCAGTTTTACTATTCTACATGGAGTAATATCTAGTATTAACATGAAGAGAAGGTAGTTTGGTTTATATAAAAAAAATCAATTTTGGTTCTTAAAGTCAGAAGCAAAATAAATAAGTAAAGGTCATCAAGACAGGCAGAGACGTGGGTGCAGACAGGAGAAGGAAAGTTGTCGTGCCAGTAACTAAGGTTCTAAATATAGACCGAAGAGACAAAAAGGATACCAACCAATTAAAAGCCCCTTAATTGTAGAGAAGAAGGGATTATATAAGGAAGAAGACAATAACAAAAAAAAAACCAACGAGGAACACCAAGAAAGATAAACTGATCACAAGGTACATGTCTCCTCCATTCATTCTATGCAACCTTCATCGTTTATGTAAAAATATTTTTGGTTCTTTATTGGATTAGATACATAAATGCTTGAATATGACGACGATCATGTGAGGATTATAGCCTTTGTTTAGATTCTTTTACTGATTGGGAATGTTGTGTATGTGTAGATAATGGTGAACATTAGGGTACAAAAGGGTCCTGAATCTCCGAAGACCACCGAGGTCGGAGAGATAGACACAAGAGCCCCGTTTCAGTCGGTGAAAGCTGCGGTGAGCTTGTTTGGTGAAGTAGTCTCAAGGCAAAGAAGTGCTCCAAGAAGGTCTCGTCTCTCCTCTGAGGTAACTAATCCAAGAATCAGGAACTTGCTGTATCATATTTGTAGGTGCCTTGAACAGCAAGAAACTCATTTTTTAATGTTTCAGAGCGTTTGCGACAAAGAAACACAGCTAATGCTAGCACACAAGCAATTCATCAAGATCAAACAAAAGCTAGATAACGCTGAGATCACGAGATCTCGTGCTCTCTCCGATCTCTCAAACGCCAAGAAGACAATGGAGGAGCTTAAAAACAAGCTCGAAGCTGTTAACAAGTCTAAACAAACCGCTATTGACACCAAAGAAACAGTCCAACAGCGAGAAGAACAGCTTGAACATGACAAGTCACAAGGCTCTCCTCCTCGCCACCACGAGCTTGACGTAGCAAGAGAACAGTATCTCTCCACAACCATTGAACTCGACGCTGCAAAGCAACAGCTAAACAAAATCAGACAGAGCTTTGATTCCGCTATGGACTTGAAAGCCACGGCACTAAACCAAGCTGCAGAGGCCAAACGTGCGTTGGAAGTAAACTCAGCTAAGGTTAATGAGCTTTCTAAAGAGATTGGTGACATGAAAGATGCGATTCATCAGCTGAAGCTAGCAGCCACTCAGAATCTTGAAGAGTATGCTAATATTGTGAAGGAGAAAGATGATTTAAGACAATGTTACAAAACAGCTGTTGAGGAGGCAGAGAAGAAGCTACTAGTGTTGAGGAAAGAGTATAAGCCTGAGCTGTCAAGGAATCTTGAAACTAAACTGATTGAAACAACTTCAGAGATTGAGGTTTTGAGAGAAGAGATGAAGAAAGCTCATGAATCTGAGATGAACACTGTTAAGATCATTACCAATGAGCTTAACGAAGCTACAATGAAGCTACAAGAAGCTGCTGATGAGGAAGGTTCTTTAAGAAGCTTAGTGAATTCTCTGAGGACGGAGCTTGAAGAGATGAGAAGAGAACGCGAAGAGCTGCAGAGGAGAGAAGCTGAGAGGTTAGAGATTGAGGAGAGGAAGAAGGTGGAAGCTCTAAAGGAAGATAGCTTGAAACTTGAGGAGATGAAACAAGAAGCTTGGGAAGCAAGAAAAGAAGCTGAAGAGATGAATAGAAAGATAGAGAGATTGAAGAAAGAAACTGAGTCTGCAATGATAGCTGCGGAGGAAGCTGAGAAGAGGTTAGAGATTGTTATAAAGGAAGTGGAAGAGGCTAAAGCTGCTGAAGAGAAGGTGAGGGAGGAGATGAAGATGATATCTCAGAAGAAAGAGAGTAAGAAGCAAGATGAATCATCTGGTTCGAAGATAAAGATCACGGTGCAAGAGTTTGAGTCATTGAAACGAGGAGCAGGGGAGACAGAGAGTGCAATGAAGAAGAAGTTGGGAGATATAGAAGCTGAGCTTGAAGAGATCAATAGAAGAAAAGCAGAAGCAGATAATAAACTTGGAGCAAGCTTGAAAGCGATAGAGGAGATGAAGCATGCAACAGACTTGGCTCAGAAGGCAGCAGACTCAGCAGAAGCTGCAAAGAGTGTGGTGGAAAGTGAGTTAAAGAGATGGCGTCAAAAAGAAAATGTACAACATGCTTAGTGTTTTTTGAATTCAATTTGTATAAAAACCTTTGCTCTATTCCAAAATTAAAAAAAAAAAATATAAAGGTGAAACTCAACATGAAATGACAACACGTAGATAGATCAATCATTTAGTAAAGGCATCACCCAAATATCTGAGAGGGAATAACACTAATCAGCTTCTGTCTCAAGAAATCAATATGGTGTAATCATCTATTGAAACGACACCGTTTTACTTAGTCGACTTTACCAAACCAAATTAAAATCACGTAAAC